>RRCJ01000031.1:0-113398 GCA_004337975.1 Pyricularia sp. CBS 133598 | reverse complement strand
TTGGTATCACGTGCTATCACGTGACTTCATCCTTAGGTAATCTTTTTCCTGCCGGTCGGTGTTCCTCTCTCTGGTGCGTCGTCAGGAGGGGTGTGACCCCACCTGGCCTTTCTGGTACCGGCCCAACTGTCTGGTCGTAACATCAGGTCTCCTCTTTTTTGGCCAAGTCCCTTTGGCCTTTTAAATAGTTTGTACTCCCCTAATCCTTGTTCCTGGTTTTGTTTTTCTTTTTGCTAACTTTCCTGCGCCATGTCTAATCGTGTAGCCAAAGCTCGCGGTCGCGTATCCACCGTTCGTCGCAACGATTTGCTTTCTGTGTTTCTTTCTTCGGCGGTCGAAATGCCTTTTTGTTTTGCCTGCGAGTCGCAAGGGATTGTGAAATGCGCCGTGTCTCCTCGGGATTCCTTTCGTTATATTGAGTATGTTCGCTTGGGTCGTTCGCGATGCGACGTGATGGGTGTTTCGCGGAAGCAATTGCACAGGATCGCGGCCCAACATTCGAAGCTTGAGTCTGAATTGGAGGCGGCGGAAGAAAAAGTCCTTCGCCTGCGTAAACAGAAGAAAATGTGGTTCGAGAAGATGATGAGGGCGGTTCGTCGTGGTATTAATAATTTGGAGGAATTGGATCGGGTGAAGCGTGAGGAGGTAGAGCAGGAGGAGCGACGGCGATCAGCCGAGGTCCTTCCTGAAGTGTCCCTGGAGTCGCTTCTTCCGGATTCCAATTTTGTCTGGGATTCGACTTTCCCGATGGGTCCTCTGAATCCTTCGCTGTTGGATGAGATGAATGTTTTTGCGCAATATTCCGTTGGTAAGTCGTTTTCTGGTGTTTTTGTTTTGTGTTGCATACTGATCGTTTTTTTGTAGGTTCGTCTGGTGGTATGGTTTCGAGTCCTGGTCGGTCTTTAACTTCTGGGAATGGTAGGTGGTGCTTTTTTAGGTCGTCCTCTTTTTCTTGGCTGACTTGCTCGCAGATCCAACTCCTGATAGTATTGGCGGAGCGGTTCCTGGCAATCCTGGAGGTGGTTAAGGGGTTCCCAAATGTTTTCTTCATGTCCATAATTTTCCCATTTAACAAGGTACTTTGTTTTGCCGTGGTTTCGTCTGTGGTCGAATATTCGTTTAACGTCGTAGGTTTGTTCTGCGTCGATCTCGATCGTTTCTTGTGTGCTGGTGCCGTGTGGTGCCGGCTCCAGTAGTGATACGTGAAATGTGGGGTGAATTCTCATGGTGTCTGGTAGTGACAGTTTGTAGTTGGTGTCGCTGATTTTCTTACTGATTTTGAAAGGTCCAAGCTTTTTAAAATCGAGCTTGCTGTTGGGTCGTTGTGTTTTAATGTTGCGTCGAATGAGATAGACGCTATCTCCCTCCTCGAAGGATGGTCCCTTCATCCGATGCTGATTGGCGTATTTTATCATTTTTTCTCGTACGAACTCTAGTTCCTGCTGGAGTTCTTCGTATAGTTGTCGTAACTCGCTCGCTTGTTTATCGGCTCGCGGTGCCGTAGTCGTGGTTCTTGGTTCTCCATACGTTGTAGGGTTGAATTTATAGTTGGTATAAAACGGGGTTGTTTTGGTATTTTCGTTCTTTGAGCTGTTATAGGCGAATTGTGCTGTGGGTAACAATCGTACCCAATCGTCTTGCTTGTGGTTTATATAGCATCTCAGGTACTGTTCTAGTGTTTGATTGGCTCGTTCTGTTTGTCCGTTTGTCTGGGGGTGGAACGCTGTCGATAGCTTGTGGTCCGTTCCGAGTTGTTCCATTAGAGATTTCCAGAATTTTGATGTAAAGAGCTTGTCTCTGTCCGTGACGATGCTTTTTGGAAGTCCGTGATTGCTAACAATCACTCGTAGGAATGTGTAGGCGATTTCTTCGGCGTTGCTACTTTCTTTGTATGGTAGGAAGTAGGCGTATTTAGTGAGTTTGTCCACTATAATTAATATGCTGTCATACTTCGTTTTTGTAAGTGGTTTTTCCGAAGGTGGTAGTTTGACGATGAAGTCCATTGTAATAGTTTGCCAGGTTTTGCTGGGGGCTGGTAAGGGTTGCAATAATCCGTAGGGTTTATGTTTTGCGGACTTGCTCTTGGCACAAAGTTCGCAATCCTTGATGGCTTTTCGTACTTCTTGTCGTGTTCCTTGGAAATTATGGTGTTGTTTTAGCCGTTTCCATGTTTTGGAAATTCCTTGGTGTCCGTGGGCTTTGTTTCCGTGGATTTTCCGTATTTCCTCTGGCGCAATCACCGTGTTTGTTGTCATCAGGCTTCGGTGCGCTGGTAGAAGGTTTCCGTTTTCGTTTGTCGTGAGGATAACCCGTGTTTCTTCTGGTACTGTGTTCTCGTGGTTTGGTTTTCGGCTAAGGGCGTCGGCCCTGCCGTTTTCTGTTCCTTTTCGGTAGATGATCCTAAAATGGAATTTTGACAGGAATTTTGACCATTTAATTTGTCGTTTGTTTAACATTTTGCTAGTGGTGAAATGGGTTAGGTTCTTGTGGTCCGTGTAAACTAACACCTCATGTTTAGTTCCGGATAATTGTGGTTTCCATTTTTCGAACGCTCGAATGATGGCCATAAGTTCTTTGTCATGGATCTGGTAGTTCAGTTTTGGTCCGTGCAATTTCTGGGAAAAGAAGGCGCAAGGGTGTAAGCGTCCTTCTTCGTCTCGTTGTCCGAGTTGTCCTCCGATCGCATAGTCCGATGCGTCGGTCTCGACTTCGAAAGGTTTCGTTGGATCTGGTATCTTGAGAATTGGTTCTCGTGCTACTGCGCCTCGTAGCTGTTCGAAAGCTTGTTGTGCCTGTTCCGTCCATTGGAATTCCAGGTCCTTTTTGGTCATGTTGGTCAATGGGGTGGCGATCGCGCCATATCTTTTGATAAATCTTCGGTAAAAGTTCACAAATCCGAAGAATGCTCGAACGTCCTTCACGTTCTGTGGTTGAGGCCATTCCTTCACTGTTTGGATTTTTAATTCTTCCATCCTAATTTCCCCAGGAGCGATGGTGTATCCTAGGAAATTGACTTGCTTGCTGTGAAAAAGACACTTTTCTGGCTCAACTAAGAGTTTAGCGTTTTGTAGCTTTTGTAAGATTGTGTGAACGTGTTGCTTGTGTTTTTCCAACGTTTTGGAAAAAATAAGGATGTCGTCCAGGTAAACAACGACAAAAATGTCTAGGCATTCCCTGAGAACGTGATTGATTATGGTCTGGAAGGTTGCTGGGGCGTTGGTAAGGCCGAAGGGCATTATTAGGTACTTGTAATGTCCTCGTCTGGTGCGAAACGCGGTTTTCCATTCTTCGCCTTCCTTCATGCGGATCAAATTGTATGCTCCTTTGAGGTCTAGTGTCGTAAACCATTGTGTTTGGTAGAGCATGTTTCGGAGTTCTCCTATTAGTGGGAGCGGGTAGCAATTCTTTATGGTGATGTCGTTTAATTGTCTGTAGTCCACGTATAGTCGTAGTTTTCCGTTCTTTTTTGGTACAAAGAGGATTGGGTATTTTGTTGGTGATGTTGATGGTCTGATGTAACCTTTCTTAAGGTTTTCTGCGAGGTACTCGTCTAGTGCTTCCATCTGTGTTGGATTTAGACCGTATATCTTGTGGAATTTCGGTTGGGTTCCTTTTTTTAATGGTATTTCGTGGTCGAATGAACTGTGCTCGGGCAGTCCTGTTTCGAGTTTTTGGCTGAATAGTCGCGTGTAAGTCTGGTATTCTTCTGGGATCCTGCCGTTTCTGGTTTGTTCATTTGTGTTTGGTGTTATGTGATTGGATCGGTTTTGGCTTGTGGATAGTCGCTTTTCTTCCGATGTTGGCTCCGGGTTTGGTCGTCCTTTTTGTAGGTACGCTATTTGTTTTGGTTGGTCCATCCGTGCCCTACGCTTCCTGTGTGAACCCTCCCAGGCAGGAGGTCGTTTAGTGACTAGGTGCTTTTTCCATTGGACTTGGCCTGTTGTCCAATCTATCCTGGGGTTGTTTTTCCTAAGCCAGGGGATTCCTAAAATCATATTTTTGTCCCCTATTTTCGTGATATCCAAGGTGATTCGTTCCTTTCGTCCGTAGCTTTCCATCCAGAGATGTACGGTCTTTGTTTCGATGGTGCCGTTCCCGTATGAAATTGCCTTTCCTTCCACGGTTTGCAACTGGTATGGTTCTTTCTTTTGTTGCCAAGGTATCCGTCGTTTCTTTACGATCTTTGGGGATATATAGTTGCCTTGTGCTCCACTGTCAAGGAGTGTTCGTATGGGTTTGCCATCGAGTCGTATGTTGAGGAATATGTGTTCGTGTTCTGCTACCGTATTTTGCGTAGCGTTTAGGGTTTTTGTTTCCGTTCCTTTTTTCGCCGTTCGGTGCCCTGTACCGTCTGGCTGTCCTAGTTTTTTGACTTGCTGGACTCGCGCTGTGGGTCCTTGGTTTTCTT
The DNA here is from genome assembly GCA_004337975.1 of Pyricularia sp. CBS 133598. Lineage (NCBI taxonomy): Eukaryota > Fungi > Ascomycota > Sordariomycetes > Magnaporthales > Pyriculariaceae > Pyricularia > Pyricularia sp. CBS 133598. The sequence goes on along the minus strand of RRCJ01000031.1, from coordinate 108,990 downwards.
GTTTCGGGGCGTGTGGTTGCTTTTCACCTTGACCTGGTCAAGTGGGTGCTTTGCGGGCATTGGTGTCCTGCGTGCGTTCGTGGGTGCCTGTTTATCTCTTACTTGCGGGTCCCATACGATTTTGGTCATGGGTGCAGGTATTTGGTGTCGTTGTTTTCGTACGTGCCAATCTTGGGCTTTGGCTAGCATGTGGACCTTACACACACTGCGAGTACATTCGTACCATGGGAAATTGGGCTGGTGGCAGCACGCCATGGGGTATTCGTCGCTAGGTGTGAAGATGACCGCCGGTTCGTTTCGGAGCCTAATCTTGATTTCCCAACTGGGTAGTTCCTGGATTGTGTATATTTCGTGGATTCCGGTCACTAGTCGTCGTCGTGGAAAGAAGTTGTGGTAGATTTTCTTGCTCAAGTGGATTCCGCAGTTGTCTCTGAAGCATTTTGCCCAAAAGACGTGGGTGTGCTTTGGGTGTGCGGTGTTCAACTTGGGGTGGTTTCCAAATGTCGGTGCTACCTGTCCTGTAGGGTTTCGTTTTTGTTGTACCAAGGTGTAACCTGGGAATTGTACTGATTGGTCGTCTCGGTATAAGTCGATTTGTTTCTTTTCGTATTTGTACGGGTCGTTGGCCCCTGTTGCACTATATATGTTTGGGGTCACGTCTTCTTTATCGCTGGAGCCTTCTCCAGTGTCGTCATTTGATTTTTCGGTTAATGGTTGATTTGTCATTTTAATGCGGTGGGTTTGTCCCAATGGTTCCGCATCCGATTCTCCTGAGGCGTCCGAGTTTGTGAGCTCGGGTAGTTTGGCGTTTTGTCGGTGTAAGTTGATTGGTTGCCTTGTCCCAATAGGTATTCGATTTCCTACCGCTAGGGTTCGAATGCCTCGGGGTTTTTGCGGGTACCATCCTGCGTCGATTTTGGAACTGTTGTGGATTATGCAGTTGTCGTTGTAGCAGGTGGTCCAGCTTATTATGCTGTGTTGGTCAGGCTGTGTCTGGTTGTGGTTGGTGGCATTAAGTCCTCGTGGTTTCTCGGCTTTGCCCCTGAAATCCGTGGCAAATCCTGAGGTGCCGTTATGGGCCTCGGGACAGTTTCGCGCGATATGTCCCGGCTTGTTGCACTTAAAACACTTGCCACTTTTGGGGTTTTTGCGAGGCTGTCGGTGCTGAGTTGCGTTTAGGTCCATGGGTCCGCTGTGTGTGCCGTACGAGGTACTGTGTTGGCGAGGCGGTTTGGGGTGTTGGTATTTGCGTCCTGTGTTTGTTTGTCGCAAGGCTGGACCCCATGCGCTGCGTCCTTCGCGCCGTTCCAGTTTTCGTTCGTACAGTCGGTTATCGATCTTAACCGCTAGCTCCACATACTCTGCTAGTGTGTCGGGTCGTTCTTCTTTGACCAGCTCGTCTTTGACCTTTTTTTTAAGTCCCGTATAGAAGCGTGCCATTAAGGCCTCCTTGCCCCATGGTAGCTTGGCGGTGATTTGTCGAAATTCACTGGTATATTTGGATGCCGACTTGGTCTGGGTGAGGCGCACCAGTTTACGCTCAGCCGTGCGTTCCTCGTCTGGGTTGCCGAATGCTCCCCTGAGGCATTCTTCGAAATTGTCGTAGTCGTCGAAGATGCGGTTAGTCTCAGCCTTACGGTTTTTTTCCTTATCGTGGTCCAAGTAGTTTCGCAAGGTTGGTTCGAACCAGGCGAGCGCGTCGCCTTTCAGGAGCGAGGCTGCGTAGGTGACCTTGTCTGTATCGCTATCGAAGTTGTCCTCGTTGAAGTGAAGGTATGCCCGGGTTCCTGTAAGGAATCCCTGCAGGGTACCTGTGGTGCCATCATATGGTGATGGTAGAGGGTATTTGATATGGTTCCTATTTGCTCGATTAGCTTGTTCGGTCACTCGTTCCTGGAGTTGTCGATTCTCGGCTTAAAGCGTCGCGACCATCTGACGCAAGGCGTTAGCGCTGGCCGGAGCGTTGGTAGTAGAGGGGGTCTGAGGGGTGGTTCTGTTGGAAGACATTGTTTCGGCGGTACTGCTCGGTATGCTTTAAGGCAAGGTACTGAACAGGAGCAATTAAAATGTTACGATCAAGGTATCGTGGTAACCTGTTTTTATGGTAAAGTACAGTGGGTTGAAGCAATTGAGCGTCTGACTGGGTAATTGGGGTTTTTAATGATTGGGGTGAAGTTATGATCGTTCTCAAGTAAGTATTGAGGTTAACTAGAGTTTGATTGCTGCTAAGCAATCCTAGAATCGAATTTATCTACATGGTAATGAGCGTGCTTTATATAGATTATGTTCCAAGTGTGATATGTATGATATGTTCTATAGTCAGCATATCACTCGCTCTGATATGATTGATATGCGACATATCACTCCTATCCCTTCCTTGGTATCACGTGCTATCACGTGACTTCATCCTTAGGTAATCTTTTTCCTGCCGGTCGGTGTTCCTCTCTCTGGTGCGTCGTCAGGAGGGGTGTGACCCCACCTGGCCTTTCTGGTACCGGCCCAACTGTCTGGTCGTAACAGTGTGGTGCAGGAAAAGTGCGCGACTCGGTGTCCTGCGCGACATGATGTACATCCACGTTATCTCTCATTGTTGGAAAACTGGCGGAAAGCAAAACAGTTTTCAGTGCAAGTGCAGCTCATGTGACCCGTGAGGCAGGTGTATACAGCGTTATGGTCGTGTATCGTACCTGCTCTCCCATAACCACAGGTAGCTAAAGGGAAGCATGGCGAGAACATGTTTGGGAAGCCAAAGGAAAACAAGAGCTTTTACTACCAGTAAGGGTGAGACATTTTAGACGAATAGCTCGTACAAATCAAAGTATTTAGCTCTCAAAACTTCGCACTGGTAAAGTACGGCGTCACATACCACGTTGGAGATCAACTTGCAGCGGTGTATTTAATTATGATAATGAATGTGTGAAAGAGCAGAGAAACAGGAATCAAAATAGAGCCATCTCCATTCGAGCTAACTATATCCTCAATGCAATCATACCCTGGCCTCTTGTGATCCAGAGGACAGACTCTTGCAACTCCTTGTATCAGGCAGAGGGGCACATAATGTAGCATATTAGTCAGTTACGTTGACAAGTATCGTGTTTGGATGGCAAGACACCGCAAAGCATGAGACAAAGCTTCCTACTGACTGTTCTCTGTGTTTGCTTTGCCGTTGAACTGGTCCCACATATTAGTTTTGAGGACACTCTAATACTCACTCACAAGACTATCTTCTTTCCGCCTTGAATAGAGAGATATGGGGACCGGGTGAATGCATGACTTTGCGGTGGAATGAGTGTATGCTAAGAAGTCCATACAACCCTCCGCTTCAGCTACACCCAAGATTTTTCTAATAAGGAAGCTATGCTCTTTGGTAAACCGAGGAATGATCTCGGTCGTCAAAGATCAAATGTCGGATTTGAGACTCGCTCGAGACGAAAGGTGTTCCGTAGCGGAGCAGGGGAGCGATGTTAATGCCAGGTTTATAAGGTCCAAGGAGGATCATGTAAACTAGCTAGTGATTGTACAATTAGAGGAACACCAACTGGTTGTAGGCGGCGCTTTGGTCGCTGCTCGAGATCAAAAGATGACATACATACTGTTTGGATACGTCAGCATCACACCAGACCCTGGAGAAAAAGCGTGACTTCCTGGAACTTGACGAACGGCAAAATCTACCTGCTGATCCAAATATAATATAAATCACCACATATTAAACTTGGGACGGACCTTGCAATGTCGTGAGTTCTGTAGCGTTGCAGAAGTAATATGGCAACAGCAGCACAGTCGCAACGAACGAGTGTAATATTCCGGACGAGGATATTGTATCCGGATTCGATACACGGCAGTCATGGCAATCTCCGGATGTATGATGGTACACGTGGTGCATGAGCCGCAGAGCCTCACCTATGTAAAGCAATAACTCCCCGTTGTACAATCGGAGGAAAAAAAGACACGAAGGTGTTCTGGCCCGTCCATGTTACCAAAACTGTAAACTTCGGTTCAAAGGGACCTTTTGCTGTATCCACTGGGCCAAGACTTAGCTACTTAGCTGACATGGATTAGTACCACCTATCGTTGCTTCTTTGGCCCGCTTTTCACATCCCTAGACTTGTTTTTGTTATCATCCTGGTCGTCGTATAACCAACTGCATGTAGCCAAGGAGATGTGGGGCATGTATCGTATGACGGGGGGAAGGGAGGGAGGATGCGACCAAAGTTGACACACACGCACATTTTTTGTTCTCTTTTTCCTGCGACGAAAATAATAAAACTGTAGGGCTGCTTCACCGCAAATCCTGAAGTGCTCTTCTCTCTATCTCCGTTTGCCATAGTCCAGAAAAGGACTACGAACGAAACGAGCGCCCCTGAGCAACAGAAGCCTGCCATGGACGAAAACGAAATAGGACCAGATTTCCCGTTCAAGCCAACCCCCAAGGCTGCGCCCCCAACTCTGAAATTTGAGCATGACTGCGGCGTCAAGATCACCAAGGTCAGTCAAATGCAAGTCAAAGCCTACCTTCCTGCTAAGATGCTAACCTATCCAAGTCTCCTGCCATCCATAACCCTCCCCTGCCAGCTGATGGCCCCGGCAACGAAACCTTCTCCAACGGTCTCCTGATCTCTCTCCTGGTACTCGTACCGACCGGCATAGCATGGAAGCTGGGCGGCGGCTTCAAGACCACCGTGTTGCTCGGCCTCCTCACAACATTCCCGATCCTCGTTGCCTTTTGGGCCGTCGCGTCTTCCACCTCCCCACGCACAAACGATAGAGTCAGACACCCGGGCCTTCCTGTAGAGCACTATGTGACTTTCCACAAGGAAGAGGATCGCGTCAAATACCGTGGACGGAACAAGGTTCCCATGGAGACATTTATGCGCAAATATTTTGACGGTGACGCAGACTTCAACGGCGACGTCCTGGAAGTGCTCGAGTATCGCCACGATTGGGCAAACTTCCGCTTTACGTGGGAGCTTTTTCGTTTTATTTTGGTCACCTTTGCTACTGATGTCCTCGTCCATAGTCGATCTCAGGACGAAACTCAGGTTCGGGAACATTACGACCGTGGCGACGACTTTTACGCTTGGTTCTTGGGTCCGCGTATGGTTTACACGTCAGGCATCATTTCTGACGTTAACAAGGAGGAGTCGCTTGAGCAGCTACAGGATAACAAATTGGCCATTGTGTGCGAAAAGATCTCTTTGAAGCCTGGCGAACGCATGTTGGATATCGGCTGCGGCTGGGGTACACTTGCCAAGTTTGCCAGCGTCAACTATGGTGCCCAAGTGACGGGCATCACTCTCGGCCGCAACCAGACCAAATGGGGCAACGAAACCCTGCGTCAAGCTGGCGTGCCGGAATCTCAAAGCCGTATCCACTGCATGGACTACCGCGACATTCCAAAGGCCAAATACGACAAGATCACCTGTCTGGAGATGGCTGAGCATGTTGGTATCTTCAAGATCACCAACTTCTTTCGACAATGCCGTGAAATGCTAGAGGACGACGGCGTGATGCATCTTCAGATTGCAGGAATTCGGTGGGCTTGGCAGTATGAGGACCTGGTTTGGGGCTTGTTTATGAACCGTTACGTCTTCCCCGGTGCAGACGCCTCCACGCCGCTTTCGTGGTATATCGCGTACTGCGAACGAGCTGGCTGGGAAGTCAAAGGGTAAGCTTGCTCCTCTCCTATACTTCTTCCTCCCTCTCCTTTTAGCTCAAATGCCAGCAGCTATGCTAACGACCTTTTTTTATCAGCGTGGATACCATTGGCGTTCACTACTCGGCCACCATTTGGCGTTGGTACCGAAACTGGTTGTCAAACGAAGCTGACGTCACGGCCAAGTACGGAATGAGGTGGTTCAAGGTAGGTTTTGAGTTAACTCGAGTCTATTAGTGATTGCAGCGGCTAATAATTTCACACCTCATGCCCAGATCTGGAAGTATTTCCTCGCGTCAGCCACCATTGCCTCCCGCCAGGGCTCCGCCACCTGCTACCAGATTACTCTGGTCAAGAACATCAACAGCGTCCATCGTATTGATGGGGTCCCGACGCAATTCGGGCTCTCCGCCGCCCTCGAGGCAAGCCAGAAGGCCGGCAGGGCCGTCTTCCCAGAGAACAAGTGAGCCCGAACCTGGCGAGGAGCGCAATCGACCAAGTTAGCACCGCTTTCAAGGTGCAGTGCATCGTGTTTCCGCAGCTTAGAATAACTACCTTACCTACTATACCATTACTGGGTAATTGAACATGGCTGATGTTCTGACAGGCACAAATCCTGTGTTGGGGTCGTCTATCATGAGAACATAATTATAATAAAAAGAGTATCACTGTAAATGCCAACCCAAAGTCTCCTGGTTCCTGTGTTACTGTGACGAATCGCAAGGTACCTGACTACATGCCATCGATGCACTGTTCACCTAGGTACTCGTAGGTATCCATGCCATCAAGAAAATCATGCCCGTTCCCAGAAGTGTTTGCTCCACAACAAAACCTACCAAGCTTACAAGCTACCAACCTCGGTACCTTACCCAGCAAGCTAGCAAGGCTAGCTACCCCGACTTGCTCCGTTCAGGGAAAAATATGGATCTATTGTAAGTGAATTGGCCGGGGGTGGAGGCTGAATCAGGGATGGGCAAGTTATTGGATCTTATGCCTTGCAGCTCACCCACAGGTCGCCTCCACTGGAAATCTTCATTACGCCGATACATACATATTGTTTATGGGCATCCAATCATCGTGCGGTACCGACTAACACCGACTAAATATCCCCGTCAGTCCTTGTAGTCTTAGCCCAGACGGTTCCCTCTCTTTACAAGTGCACAAAGTCCTTGCCAAGCGGCCTTGGCAGCCTAAATAGCGAACAAATAAACCGAACAGCACCTGAGTGCGAGTGAATTTTGCCTAAGCAGTCTGAGCGAAAGTGGGACAGATGACGTGGTAAATACAAGGGACAAAGCGGCCTGGATTCGTCGGTGATTATAGCAAGAAGTGCTCTGAATTGCCATCCGTGCTATTTCATTCCAAATTTCCCTTGCCAGCCGTTTTCTTAAACGCAGCTGTGGACGCCCTGTGATACGGTACAGCACTTGAGCCTCTCCTGGCCCCCTCCACCACAATTCGCGGTAAATGGCGGAAAGTCGCCACAAACGACTCCAGGTGGTGCAAGTTGACATGCTGCCAAAACAAGAGAAGGAACGAATGCCAGCGAGGCCACAGTGCCGAGAAGAGTCAAAAGTTTCATGGTAATAAAGCCCGGGGTGTTTTAAAACAAACTAACTTAAGTGGATCGCTATTAGAGCCTAGACTAGTTTGGGGAATAGTTGGGGGAGGGACACATGTCGTACAAGGTTGTGTTTTTGGTAAGAAGCTCTTGGGTAAAGAAAGGTATGCGGTAACCGAGTTTGTTGTAAGTTAATTGAAAAGTCCGTCCTGTTGATGAGGGAGCTTCATATTCTTGTAGTTGAAGTTTGAACGGCCAGGCTCGCGTCCCGCGTCAGGATTGAAACACTACAGCGTTTCAAAATTAGAACTTTATTCAAATTACGTGGCAATTGAAGTTGTTAGCACCCGCTCAAGATTTAATACTTAGTCAGAAATTGTTAGATTTTTAAAAGTTATACGATTAACAGCATAGCATACCTCTTAAAGCGCTTGAATATATTCCTTCAGGATGGGAGAAATATCGTTTTTACTCAACGAATTACTCAACGAAACAATATCACAAGCGGGGTTGAAGTTCCTTCTTGAGAAAATAAAATCTCTAACTTAATATATATCGTCAACACGTCTCGATTCCAGGGGAGATATATTATGGAAACTTTTTTATGGGAGACTATCGGCGAAAGCTCGTCTGCAGTGGAGAGGAAAAAGCAAGGGCAGAGGCTTAAACGCTTTCTTTACGTATTAATCGTATATTGAAATTTGGCCAGCTATTAGTGTCTCATCCGACGAGCATAGAGTCAGGTCCCAACTTAGTGTTTAAATAGTAACTACAAACATTTGAAGCCGTTTATGAACAATTTGTGAAGTCCAAATATCAATTTATAAGAGCAACGTGTCGTCATGTATTTTGTATTCCATGGCGGCAATAATCCTTCGGTTAAACTCTACATTACTAAGGCGGCGGCGTAGGAAACACCTGTGGCTTTATCCAACGAATAATGCGCCTTCAAATTTGAAATGACAAAATTCAAAAGCCAAGGCCGCTTGTATACTAACACCTGAATCAAACGCTTACGGTTCGAAACACTAAGGACCTAACATTTCTCTGGTAAAATGATCAAGTAAAAACTAGGGAAACCCCTTTAGCTGGCCACTGTCATCGGCGTTTGATGGTACCCCCCGTATGTTCCTTACCTGTCGCGATTCCAATGCTGCAAACGGCCACCTTGGGGCATCTTGTGAGCAAAAGGAGATTGTGTTTATTGGTGTATTCATGGTTTGAATCGATGCTCAACTCGATAGCCTCCGCATAAGTAATACCTCTTTGATGGTGCTTGCATGCTAGAGGCAGTTGCTGTGATTGCTTAAACTGTGGCCTATTAGGATCATAGGTTACAGCATTGTCCATTCAATCGGGGCCATACACACCGTCGAGTTTCACGACTCGTTCTTGTCTGTCGCCCAACCAGGTTGGGAAAGAGCAAAGGTCTACGTTGATATAAATAAGAATTTCTTCCCCGCATGCCTCAAGGTCAAAAGTGCCTGTATAAGCTGGCGAGTGCCGGGTGGCGTCCGCCATCTCCTTCTCTGTGCCGTCCAGCACGTCGTCCTCTTTCCACCTGGTGGTTCCAGGTCTCATGAGCTACGTGGAGACATGTACAAGTCTGATAAAAACACTACCGCGATTCTATCGATACTTGGCCTCGGTGATCTTATGTTTTACCTGTTCGAGAATGACAATGGCTTGCCGAGCAGCCCAGCTCATCTGTCAACGCCCACGGACTATTCGCAGATTTCCTTGAGACCGATCACACAATTCCCGGATCCAAACTTGCACACGACAGCCTTCATATGCATACAATTCCGGCCAAACTGACACGGGAAACGGGAAATCTTATCCCCGATATGCACGATGAGACCCGCTGCAGCGTCGATGAGCTCTGAGAACCGGACAGCGACAATTGGTACGAGGTTGATGCAATGCCGACGGCGCATCATATGATCTCGTGATGCTCGCAGTAAACGCGGTGAGGTAGCCAGTGGAATTTCACCCTAGAACCTAGTAGGCGGCTAGAGCAGCTATAATCTTGCGAAGCGATCCAGCCTTTGGGTGCGTTGATTCCCCACTTAGCTTGTTGACTGGATCTCGACAAGGGCGGCGAAATCCAATGCTCACATCCGAGGGTCCGCCCCCCCCACGACTGAATTGTCCAGGCAGGTCTCTGGCTTATCTCATGTCAGATCATTATTGGTACTGTAATTGTTTACAAAATTTATATCGGGATGACCAAGAGCCTATGCAGTCCTAGAAACACATGTCCATTTACCTGCCTTGATGCATCTGTCGTGGACAGTCGCGAACGATGGAGTCGCACCATCGCACTGGGTGAAGCTGGAGGAGCATTTCTTGACCGGGCTGTGTCTCGGGCTCTAGGTAGGGTTAGTAGTGGGGTTCTGTGCCCCAGATTGGAACGAGCGACCAACAACAAATTACGTGGTGGCTTATGGCAACGTGCCTCTATCTCTACCATGCCCAGAGTCGGTCTAGACTCTGGAAACTCAAGGTAACTATGTTACATTGTGCGGAACGGCAGACTAATATTCGATGCAGACGCGTCCATTTGCAGACCAAGAACCAACGAGATGTGGGGTTAACATGCGACTCTCGCAAATGTTTGGTTAGGTGCCTTAGGCCCTTAGCTACCTAGATAGGAAGTCGAAGGCAAGGTGATGGCCAATCGACCATCCATCGATTCTATCGTTATACGTATACTCCTCCAGCTTTGCGACTTGGCTCCATGAAGTCAGCACAGTTCAGGTGGCTAGGTAACTACTTGGTAGATTTGTGCCGGAAACGCAGTGCAAATCCCCACCCTTCCCTAGAGCTCTCTCCTCTGGCCAATCTCCTTGTTGCCGAGCCGGACCTATTTCCTACACAAGCGCGAGAATAAATGAATACACCATACCGATATCCCATTCTTAGCTCGCTCAATGGGCATAACCCGTCCATCACCTTTTCTGAACTAGATAGTTAAGAAGTCTACAAGTAAGATGCCAACGTGATAGTCTAGGTTTTTCCCCCTCTGTCGGAGTTTTGTTGGTGTTTGGCATATTGTTAGAATAACTTGGCAACTTTCGTTTTGAGATAGGAGCTCCACATCCCACATAGTCCCGTCCCATCCTTGTCATCAAGCTACAACATAAGTCTCTTGGGCTATCCTGAAATGTGGAAAAGGCGGCATGGGCGGCGCCATAGGGAGTGGCTGCTCTGCCAGGCGGCCTGTTGATTTTCCCAAGGCGCGGTTCACCAACCTGGTCCTTTAAACATACCGCGTGTGAAAACCCTGAAACAAATGGTTAAGCAACAGTCTGATGGTCGAACGGGGGTCTCTGCACGAACACGATGGCAGGACGAGGCCGACCGAACCCCGAAGGTGGATGCCTCATGAAGACCAACTGCTAAGTGAACAGGTCTCCAATTACTCCGGTGAGCCACTGTCCAGGAGCACCATACCAACTCAATTTTTTTGTATCACCTGAGTGTGCCTTGGGTGGTAGGTTTGAGCGCCGACGGCCTGTGCATCAGAAACAATCAACTGGGTTGCGATAGCGCAGCTTCACTACGGCCGAAGCAACAAGGACTGCAGGAATTTATGGATGAGGATAGAAAGTAACTGGAACCGTGGGGCTTGGACAAATGACGAAAACAGCCGGCTTTTTGATGCAAGTGCTTCTCCATTGTTAACTTGCATGCCCGTTCCACTGACAACCATGAACAGCTGGACTTTGGTTTCCGAAGCTGTCGGGAATCGGAACTCCGACCGTAAGTTGCGTACTTCTTCTAGCGGTTTTCTTGGTATTCTTGCATGACAGAAATTAACTTTACCGTTGTTTATAATGCGCCAAGCATTGAACAAGCTCGCTTCATCCCGACCCGAGCCGTGAACAATGGACTGATACACAGGTATGCGATCAAGTTTGCAAAGCACACTGCCTTTGCGGCCAAGGGCTTATTTCGCATATCTTTTGCAGGACTGGATGTTGATTGACGCAGTTCATCTCCATGGTAGATCCTGGAAGCAAACCGCCTCATGCTATTTCCCCAACAGCTCAGCTCTTGAAATAGAGAACAGGTAAGTCAGTCTTCGGCGTGATTCAAATGTACTCATATTGCCTATCCATCTACTTGAAGATCAATCAAAACTAAAGACCGCGACTCAGATATAATGTCGATATTCGGAATTTGGAGCGATCCCACTCAATCGATCTCGGCACCAACGAGGCTCTTGATTTGAGCCACACACTGGGGCAGCTAGAACACACATATGCCGATGAGGGCAACGCATTTCCGTCCTTATTAGATGCAAACTGCACCGCCGAAGATCAGTTAAATGGCTCGATGCGGGACTCTTTCCACTTCCCTGCATACCTCAACCTAACAGCCGGAACTTCTGTCCCCACCTTGCTGAGCTGGGACAGCGACTTTGGCCCATCTGAAATTGGGTTCGGAAGTCTAGACCACGACGCCTTCAACCGCTTGGAGCCCTTGGATTGCTCGCCTACTCACATTTATGATATGTCTGCTGTCGAGGGAGACAGCCCATGCAGTACACTGGAAGCCACTATAAGTTCGAACTGGTGGGACGCAGGGAATACCGAGTGCCGGCAATCGATCTGCAGCTCAGATATCAGCACTGCGAAACGACCCGGCCCGACGCAAAAAAAAACTTCTTGTGTCATGGAGAATCTGGACGCTGATACTCGGGATGAGATGCTGGATATATTGTGTCGGAAGAAAATTCCTCCAACAATCGGCCACCACAGCGGGATACATGAATTGAGTATCATCTACTTTACTCTACAGTGTTCAAGCTTCTGCTCCCTTGTATTGTTTGAGAGCAATGATCCCAGCGGATACTCCGGGCCCGAACGGGCAAGCGACGATGTTGTCCCTAACTTGCCCTTAGATCATTTGTACTGTGGGAAGCTAGAGGATAGAGTACCTGACGAATATCTTTGGCCTACCCAGGAGCCATAGCAAGAACAGCCACTCAACTTCTTCCTTTTTACCTCCGTGTCCGGAACGGCAGGGCAGATCGGAAAAGCCAATTAGGCGACTGGCAACCCTTTCATGGATACATACGTCCAGTCTCGACAGGCCCAAGTTTTGGCTGGCTCGACTTTGGGAATCGGGGACATTTGTTTCCTCGCCAGACAGAGACATCTTCTCGAAGTGCTGCGCGCCACTTTGCTGCAATTTTTACATTAGCAGGACCTATTCAATTCTTTGGATCTCGTGCTGAGCCCACGCGCGGGTCTCGCGAATGAGAAGACGGCAGACTCGGAGACAGCCATCAAGCAAGCAGAGAGCGACGAGTGTTCCGCAGTCACCAGAAACTATGTCTTTCTGTAGTCCAATAATTTGGTTTATTTGGGAAGGGCAACTATAATCGCGGGGGAAATGCCGCAGTTGTTAAGCGCCATAGCTGTTGCTATCACAAAGTGGCGTGCCTGGGCGGGTACTAACCGTAACTAGGCTTCACGTAACAAAGCGTCAGGGATCGTTGTTGTTCGTTCGCTTAGACGCGCGCACACGATTGGTACTGCGTACCATTCTTCTTTCTTTACACTTAGCTTTAGATTTTCGAATAGAGTCGCCGCTATATTGCAGCCTCGTTTGTTTGGGATCGTTTTCGTGGCAATGGATAGGTATGCGACTGGGTAAATTGCGTGCGTAACCATGTAAATTTTAAAAGAAAACTATTAAAGATTTTAATCAATTCAAACGAATTTGTAAACAGCATCACTTAATTATTAATTAACTAGGGAAACTACTCAACCTGCATTAAACCCCAACTTTCCGTCCCCTATTTATAGTAAACCATGCGGTACTGCATATTTTTTCAGGCTCATGAATTCGAGGTTGAATTATTTGCGAAATTTAATATTTCCAAAAAAGCCATAAGGGTCCACGTTAGACTGGGTGAACTAGGTTCAACCCGGGCGAATACGCAGCCGCATAACGCCAGTTTTGACTGGTTATTTTTATAATCCTGGCCTTTATCCCCGTAGCTGTGATAGCAGTCGGACCTCAATATAAAAAGCCTGCCCGTCTCGCCTTGTGTGTACTCGGTTTCTTGTACATTTGTATTCAAACCTGGCCGCCATTACATCTATAGATATTTGGCTCCGTACACTCGCTTCTTTTATCAATTTTCTTTTTTCATATTACGTCTACAATCCCCTGAATGATATAATTGTCAAAATGAAGTTTACCAGCATTATCGCAATCTATGGATTCGGCGCCTCCGCCCTTGCCCGCGGGCATACCAAGCGCAGCGGCAGCAACAACGTTGGGGCGTAAGTTAATATTAGTATCGATTCCATGGACTTTACATCGGCAGCTGACCTCGCTTTAGAGGCGTGGCTAACCCCATCAAAGACGCGCCCCGTCCCAAGATAGGCAATGTGCCTTATGGTAAATACAACTGTCAGCGCATAATTGTCTACAGCACGCACATGTTAACAAAACGTAGGCAAAATCATCTACGAGTGCACGAAGCCCGGCGTCGTTGCCATTACCTTTGATGACGGCCCCAGCAAAATGACCGACCAGCTTCTCGACATCTTGGCCGAGGCGGGAGCCAAAGCCACCTTTTTCCTCACTGGCGTCAACATTGAGCTTCACCGGGCGGTCGTCGCCCGCGCCCACCGCGAGGGCCACCAACTCGCCCAGCATTCGTGGTCACACAAGGACCTTTCGGCCACCAGCAAAAAGGAGCGCTGGGACGAGATCATCCGGCCCGAAGCCGCCTTTGCCAAAGTTCTCGGCTTTTTCCCGACGTACATGCGCCCGCCGTATGGCGAATGCAACGCTGAGTGCGAGGACCACCTTGGCGATCTCGGCTACCACGTCATCAATTGGAACATCGATAGTAATGGTGTGTTCTCCGTCGCAAAAACCGTTGCGTAAATCAAAGCTGACAGATTTAGACTGGCGCGGCAATATGGTCCTCTCGGAGCAAATTATTAACACGGAGTTGACCCAAGAAATCCGCGGCCCTATTGTGTTGGCGCACGATATGGAAGCCACGATCAAGGTCTTGGCCGGCCATATCATTACCGTCGCCAAGGCGCACGGCCTGAAAATGGTTACGATCGGCGAGTGCTTGGGTGACGATCCCTCGAATTGGTACCGCGCTGCCCCCCGCCCGTAATGAGATGGGATACCGAAGGTGAAGGGTTTCCAAAAAAAGGCAAATATAAATATCAATTTAAGCCTCAGAGGTGATGCAACAATAGAGCCGCTTCTTTGGGCGTCCCGCCAGGTTCCACAAGTTGAAGATGGGACTCCTAATGCACGGAGGTGTAAAATGTACCTGTACGGTACCGTAGTAGGGTATATGAATTAATCAAACAAAAACTGCCTGCAGCCCCCTTTCAATAGGAAAACGTGCTTATCTTAAGGAAGGTAATGGGTGGACAGAATGGCAAGAAGACGAACTGTGTGCAGCTTTGAAGGGTTAAGCGAAAGCAGGACGGAATTTGTAATATAAAATCGCAAATAAGGCTTGTTGGCCGAAAACCTGAAATATAAACCAACAACAAAAAAATTAAATCCAACGATATAATTTGAAAACAAAAACTATAAATGTGAAATAAAAAAAGACTTCTTACCAACAGTTGTTTGCAAGTAAAAGGGGGGGGGGAGACGGAAAAGTAAACAGATAATCATATAGTTGTATTCGCATATATTTCGAGAAAGGTTATAAATTCATGAACCCAAAAGACATTGGAATTTCCTACATCAGTTAACTAAATAACTATAAATAAGTAGCACTCCCTGAGAAAGAAGTGGACACTTCTCTAGTGCACGCATCAAAAGGTTTTCCCAAACGTGCGCCAAATTAAAAACTACTTTACCAAAAAAGAAATGCCGCTAAACCGGCGGCGGCATTTCCGTGGACATGCTTGGTTTGGCTTAACAAATGAAAAAATATAAATGAACTTTATTTAAAATAATATTTTTGTTGGAATAGAGGGAATCGCGGTCAATTCAACAATAGAGCGATGATCCACGTGCAATGCCGCACAAGCCAATTGCACGTGACTCACCCACCCAATTGCGGGTATAAGACGGAAGGACGTTCAGAAGCTCACCTCTAGACAGTTTCATAGAACATGCACATGAATACCTTCATATCCGTATAACAACGTTCTGTTGATCGATCGACATTACGAAAGGCCTATCAACAATTTTCCTAATTATTTTACTGCCAAGTACACCCCCATAATTTTTCAACTTTAAACTAAGTGCCCTTCAAATGCTGTTATTACAAGTTGCTTTCCCTTTGACGATGTTAATGCTGTATTGATAATTACAAACTGCAATTAAAGTTACCTAATGCCATATCAGCAACTGTTTTAATAAGGTTATAAATATTACGTCAACGATAGCCATCTCATCATCGGCCTGAGGTCGAAACTGCCTCTCCTCTCGCCCACGAACCGCACGGGTTGGAACAAGAGCCTACGACTGTTGGTTTATCGCAACATTGAAAGCAAGAACCGGGTCGATTCTGGACCCGCCGCGGATGCCGGCTGGAAGGAGTTCATGTCCGCATCTGCCAAGGCGCCAGAGCTACTCGAGCACGCCGCTACGGCCGACTTCCTAGCGCGCGAGATCGGTGCCACACTGTTCAGTTACATGATTCCCAGTGACAAAGAGCCGGTTCCGACTGTGCCCTCGTAAAAGCCGGTGTCGACTCGCTGGTTAGTATAAAGCTGAGAGACTGGTTGACACAGGAGGTCGGCGTACCTTTCACAGTGTTTGAGATTGTCGGAGCTACCAGCATTGCAAATTTGGGGAGGATGATATCAGAGAAGTTCGCAGAGAAACATGAGCTACAATAGAGGAGGGAGATGTTCTAGATATGTCCAACCGCTTGAGGCGACACGGGTTAACCCAGACCAAAGCGACAGGATACGGGCAATGAACCATTTCAACTCCGGAACAAACAAGAAAGAATGTTTATTAAAATCTCATGCTATGCTTGTCTGTGCTTTAGAGAGCTGGCAATCGCCTTACTTCTCAGCGCAATTGACCAATACTTCACAGTATGCGGTCTACTGGCAATAGGGATAAGTACGAGATGCCATCATTTGGATCCGTCACTGTAAATGGGTGAAACGTCAGTTAAATGCGAATCTTTGCCAGGAATGTCTGATAGAGAACATACGGATTGCTTTTGGCCGCCGTCATTAAGGCATACACACACTTTTCCGTTAAACGCGCAACCACTAAATATAATTATATGTTTAATTAGAGTTTTGAGAATGTCTCTGCTTCCTTTTCCTAGTGATAAAACATACAGCTTCTCGCAAGCTTCTCGGTTCTCGGCAGTTCGGCCATCAGCAGCGAAGACGGCGCCAGCAAAGGCGTAAAAGATTAGGATAATCTTTTGAAATTGCATTTTTGAACAAGAAACAATAGTTGACGGTTCTGGTGTGAAATATTCGATTGAGTGAAGAAGCAGGCAAAAGCGACTGGTGGAAATCTCTCACTTGGGTTAACTAACAAAGGATCCAGTACAGAATAGCCTTTTCGAAGAGGATTTCTTCCTAGTTCTTATATGATTTAGATAAACCCCATCAGTGTTTAATTTTAAATTAGGTGAGCTTCAAATATCGGCAATATATTTAGTTTTCCCCCTCACGATGAAAATGATGTATGAATAAGTATGAATTATGACTAAGATTGCTCAGTGCCAAACTAGCAATCGTTTCAATAAGGTTTTACGATTTTAATGACTCGGCGCTACCTAGATGATGCGGCTTTGCGGCTCCGGTCTACGGGTCTATCATAGCAGGCTCATAGCAGTTATCATTAGCCCGAACATAATCTGAGTTCAGAGGATGAAGTACGCTTAGTATGACTACTAAGGTTATTTCAACACAGATCCCACAACTAAACTAGCAAGTTGGAGTGTAAGCTGACCAACTTGTTTGCTGTTGCACAGCCATCTCATTCGAAGCAAAGCTTCCCAGTGGAGCGACATGTTCCCGAGCGGGGAAGCTAGAGGTTGATGGCCAGCGGGGGGCTGGCAAGTGAATGGTAAAAGAAATGAGAGTAAAATAAGTCCTGGCCCGATTCAGGGCATAAGGCGGTGATCTCCGGACTCTCATTATATACGGCAGACCTGGATCCTAGATCCATGGCGCACGACGGACGCGAGTTACAGAGCCGCATCCATACAATCCGGGACTTCCTACATCCTCGTTGCATGATTTATATATAAAAGATAAGCTCCTTCAAATATCCAGTTGACAATCCGACCAGCTATCTATCCTAAATTTTATCAGCTTATATTTTGCCACGATCCTTCCGACTTATACAGGGTTTATACTGGTTGACTCTTGCTTCCAGACTTGCCGCTTAAAGAATTTTTGTAGGTTGGGATACAACTGTCGCGAACCTGGCATCTGTCACTTGTCACTCAAACCCGTCGGCAAGCCAGCACGAGTAAGCCTAGACAACTCCAAAACCCATCCCAGGATGACAACTGTTCGGGTGGAACAGGTTGAGCCTCCGCGGCATTGAGACATGTGCCCTTGTACAACAAACTCGTGCTCTCAAGAAAGAACTTGAGTACAAATCAGTTTACAAGTGGTTGATTCTTACAAAATCTGGAAAAGCAAACTCCCCGATCCTGGTTGAGTACGAATCAGTTTACAAGTGGTTGATTCTTACAAAATCTGGAAAAGCAAACTCCCCGATCCTGGAAGAAGACGATTATTAGAGTTTTCAGCCATACCATCTACAACCTGGTTAATGAGGGTCTTCCACATGGTGCCAATTGCTTGGAAGACGAGCCGCAGATTACAATCCAAAGATAAATTCTTCTCTGCAAAATCTCGCAGTCAAGGGTCAAGCAAGCTGTAGCCTGACCGATGATGCGTTGGAATTGCTGCTGTGGTCTAAGTCATCAGGACTCAGCAGGTCTGAATAAAACATGTCTGCAAAAGGACTTTTCCAATAGGCTCTGGGGTGCCAAAAATATGTGTTATAAACTGAAGTCAACGAACGAGTTAAACAGTCCGGATCGCTTGTTCATCTGTCAATCGAGTGAATTAAGTTAAAAAGCACCTTGGGGAAACGCGAGGTGGGAGGGCCTTTTATAAGAACCGAACCCTACCTCCAGGCTCCACGTGACGTACATATAGATCATGCGTTAATCCATGATATATTTCCCACAGGCATGCTTCCATCCCCATACTGTCATCATCCCTGTGGTCAAATAAGAGTACCAGGTAGGGGCCTACATACGCCTAGACTACATTAGAGATGTTATTTCCACACCCGGCGGTTGATTATAACCAAGCCAGCGCAAGAGGTGAATACATATAATCTTGAGCCCGTGACTTCTGTCCAAGTGGCTTGAGTCTGTTGCCTTGAGCGCTTGCGCGGAGGCCGTCATACCAGGCCGCCGGGGAATGTGCGCCGTCCGACTTCGACAAGGCAGCACCGGTAGTAGCGTCGCCAACGCTTTGTTTCTCAGTTAGAAAATTAGACCATATGTCGTTCTGGTTTCTAGTGGGCGATGCTATTCCAATGTTATTTGGGGGTAAGGCTCCTGTCCCTGAGCCAAAGAAAGACCTTTTGAGTTGCGCACATCTTGTCCTTTGCTGTCAGTAGTTTCCGCGGCTAAATCTACTCTGTTACTAAGAGTAGATTGAGTTGCTGATACCTGCCGACGCTCTTTGGTTAGATCAGGGGAAGATACCTATATCATCAATAAATGCTGGCTAGATCGCCGTGCTTACAAGCAAACATTTCACACCTCAAGGCTGGCGTATAAGTCAATAACGATTGGGAGGGATCCCTGATTGGGATGGTAGAGTCGGGAAGAACTGGAATGCATTGAAAACAGGCAACTATGGCGGAAGGACTGTAACCCTTTGAATAAGTAGACCAACCAAAAGAATTGCGCCCCCGGACAGAATCAGAATCTCAAAATCCCAAACCATGGACAAGTCCGCCAATAAAAGCCCAAACAACTCCAGTAAACTCCACCCGGGTTTTTCTCAGACCAAAAAGCTCTTTGATCATCTATTTGCAGGTAAGCTTGATAGCCTTCCTGTCATAAGTGCAGCGGCTGTCGTGCTGAGCCGCAAGGTTTTGGAAACCACCATCGCCCTTGGCCTGGAAAGTGTTTGCTCCGGCCTTCATGAAGAAGCAATCATAGCTGGTCTTGAGGAGACCAGACTTGATCTGTACAGACGTTTTGCCATCGATGTTCGGGGCGTCGTAGCCCATGTTGTAGCAGACGGCAGCAGAAAAGGCCTTCTTGTCGGCCTTGGCCCACATCTCGGCCGTGACCTTTTTGGTGAACTCCTCCCGGGCCTTGTCCCAGTTTTGTAGGCCCTTAATCGCGTTACCGATGGCCTTGACGGCGGCGTCGACGGCCGCGGTGGCTGCTGCGGAGCCGGCAGCGACGAGGATTGAGGTGGTGATGGGCTCGAGGCGCTTGTCGAGGATGGCAACCTCTTCACCACCGCTAAGGATGGCGCGGGCCTCGATGGGGGCATCCAAGCCCACAGTGTTGAGGACGGACTCAGGGGCGGCGATGGGCGAGGCCTGAGCAGCGCCGACAAGGGCAATGACGATGGCAGAAGTGAAACGCATCTTGACTGGTTTTCTTTGAAGAAGTCGTGAAAAGAAGAGATCAAACAAGAATCGAAGAAAGGATGCAGAAAGATCCACTTGCACGATGAAAGTTGAAGATAGATGAAAAGAAAAAGAGCTGTTAAGGAAATGAGAAAGGATACAAAGGAAATTGACAGATAAGGAAAAGGTAGTAGAGAGATAGGAAATGAACCGGATGGTGAGGAGAAGAGAAAAAAAAAAGTCTATCAAGTCGGACATCTCGACCGCTCTTTATACTTTCATGTCGACGTCTTTCACGGCCCTGGATGTCTACATTTTCCCCTTGAGACTCCATTCCAGCCACTGCCCGAATAGGCGAGTATCACAAGCGTACAGTCGAGCCCCTTGGAATGCCAGTTGCGGTAATACGCTAGTAACCCACGGTTGTTGCCTCTTTCCTGCAACCAAAGTATAAACTTACTGCTACCCTGACTCGACCTTGCTCCCTAACATGTTGATCTTGGCGTACTCCATCGGCACATCAGGCGAGCGGAAGCGGGCCCCCGGACGTTGTTTGGTACCGCGGAATCACAGCTGCCAAAGCGGTGCTCGTTACTTACCGGACGATCCTAAAATAAAACTTTAAGTGCTGTTTCCCTTCACAAGGGTGACCGTTGCGGCGATCCGCCTCCCTGCCAAGCCCTGGCATGTCTTAGATCTAACGCATGAACCAAGCCTGGCGGTACCAGACCAATTGATTGGGTTGTTCTAAATCCGGTTCCCTGCCTTATCCACAATTCTTGACTGCGGGGGCGAACTAGACAAAGTCTAGGTGATCAGTGTAACATTTATGCGGTTCGCATATCATTTGTGGAGTCTTCAGTTGACAAGGGATCGGTGAGGCAACTTTTCCCCAGTCCAAAAAACCCCATTTATGCAGTCCCTGTATCGTTGTTGCAGGATTATAGTTGTGGCTGTCGACGCCATCGTCTGAACTTTTTCTACAGCCTTCCAAGGACATGAGCAATGTTGGTGAGTACTGTTTATTTTTGGCAGGAACACTAGCTCGCCGCTTCAGCTCCAGTTGACTCGTGATGCTCCCAATGTTGCGGATCCAGAGAAGCGTGTTGATGGCGTCACGCGTTCCAAGAGAAATGGGGGTTTCAAAGGTCTGGCCAGAACTATAGCATCCGAATCCGCTGTGGCGAGTACACATCTAATAATATCTCCCCCTCTGCCTGTCCGCTGAGCAAAGTGATCAATGGGAACAATTTACATGTAACGATCTAGCTTCGCGAGCCAAGAAAACCCCGTTCACCCCTCAACGTTGATGGAGGCGAGGAACAAGTTGCGATTGGAAACGATGTCTTGGAGTTCTGCCTTCCCGACTACTCGTCCTATTTTCGTTACTTGATTGTTTCGTTCTACGGCTACCTACAATGATATACTTTGCAAGTTTGCAGGACCTACAGAGGGTAGATTTGCATTTAGCCCGACCGCCCATATCAACCCGAAGTGCAGTTCTCTACTTGAAGTTATCCTCTACTTGGAGCTAGCCAGGCTGCGGAAGGTAAATATTATACCATATATGCTGCTGCTGCTGCTTTTTGGATGGCCGGCCACGAAGACAGTCTGTCATATTCGGAAGTGTTTAACTGTGCACCTCTTCTTCCAACTACGGCCATTAGGGGCATCGGTCGCTTGATCTCGTAGCAACTTGTAAGCTCACAATCCAATAATGATTCTTTAGTATTTTCTTGGGGCATATGCTGTTGATATTCTACCTTTTTTGTCTAGTATTGAGCTGAAACGATTGACCGTTGAAAGATCGACAAGGTTAAATATTAGGAACCGCCTCGATTCATGACCCTGGTTGCAGAAGTACAAACCTATAGATCGTGCGAACACTGTGTCGATCACTGCACGAGGGGTTCCCTGGATGTTAAGCCATGCGTATTCCTCTATATAGTGCTTTCTATCAAAGCTACGGTTACACCATTACCAATGCAACAAAGCTTGGCCTTGTCTTTCTCGAATTCATTTAGAATATATGTGATATTGAGGTTGCACAAAACTCACGTTTACTGGGCCTTTAAGTGCAGTTTTGCACATTTATTCGCAGGATTTGGTAAGGAGACGCACATGGATTGTAGATCGGCACAGCTGCGGTTCGTGTTCGCTAAAACTGTGGAGGAAGTTGTTGATACACACATAATTACTTTAAATGTCAGGAGGCTTCAGGTTGAAATAGCCTCATCCGTACAGAGCGCTGCTTTGACCTTTGCCCTGCCAACATGTGTGATGAAGATGGTCATTTGGGTTCCTAGACTACATGTGATTGAAGAAGGACAATGAAACAAGGTTCCGCTCAGCAGAGAGCGGTAGGTTCCGTTAAAAGCCCTGCAGCTCTTTGTGTCACAAATTGGCTCTCAAGTCTTCTTGCTTCAATCCCTGGGCACCACCATTCCTCAACTTGTACCCATCGGGTGGCCCCATCGGCTCCATGGATCAGAGACTGCAGCCAGGTCCAAGAGACATGTGCAGGGTTCTCAAGGATACTAACTACGGTAACGGTTTAGTGGAATGCTGATGGTCCTAGTGACTAAGGGTGGGATCTATGGGCGAAAATACGGAGAAACATACTTTATCGATGATCAATGCGCCTCCGGCCCAAGCTATCTGAGAGCAAGGCAATGGATGGTAGTTGCGGAAGGTCGCATGGGTACAGGGCCAAATCTTCAACTGAGGAATCCCGGCTTGCCCTAGTCTGATCTTGATGGCTTGGCAAGAAGGCGTATCTCCTCGAGACTCCGACCGGTGAGAGTGCTCTGTCTTCAACATCTTGGATGATCGTACGCCCACGCCAGGAACACAGCTGCTGCAAGATTGACTTCAAGATGAGCTTGAAAATCGGCCCAATGCACATGAACACCAGCCCGATTATTCCAACGACGGTCTGGCTGTCCAAGACCATTGCGATACTTTGTGTAGGGGGTTTGAAGCCAATGAATCGTAGGGAGAACAATGTATCGCAGAGGCTCTTTCATGGATGAATCTATTTTCGCTACAAGCAAAAACAACCATGTTCTGGAATCGGGACTACAAAATTTGGCATATGGATCTTTCAATTCGCACTGCAGTAACCGGCGATTAAAATAGTTATGATGCGCCGTCGATTTTGCTCAGCCATACCAAAACCATGTCAAAACCATCTCAAAACCAGGCAATCAACAAAATTCCAGCTCCTGCGCAAGTAAAGCTGCCATCAAAGCCCAGTGAATTGGTGGACAAAACCTGTACGTGTCCGACAAAGCTGGATGCTGACATAAAGCGACAAAACCAGGAGTGCTTTATGATAGCTCTTAGGAAATTCCATCGAGCATGTACTGCAAATATCATAGTGGAAAATGCCCCCTGTTTCTGGTTATACTAGAAGACGGTCTTTGTGATTACGAGAGGATAGGTCGAGTTTGTACGATTGTTGTTTATGAGGGATGCATGAGTCTTGAGGTGTTTAAAAATGAAATTTGGAAACTTCTCGATAGGACAAGATAAAAAGTCTGACTGCTGGGTTGCTTACCTAGGTACCTCAAGATCACCTTCTCCGTTATCGGAATCGCGATATACCCCTGTGATGCTCGCCGCATGGCTGCGTCATGTTCGGGTTTTGCACCACTGTCCAGCCAAACCCGGCGCTTCGCTGATATACAGTCGCACAGCTTTCGGGCAGGGTAAAGATAATGAAAGCTTGGCGTAAGCACCAACCTGCATGTCCTATTGGTAGGTCGCTCAGGTACCTAGGACCAGGCACGGTAGGCAGGCATTCACAATGGCAGGATTTGCCAAAGCCCCAACCAGTGACAAAACCTGGATGCCCAAGTCTGCCTAACCCCTCAATGCCACGACTCTTTATGTTGCCAAATGCAGTGGACTCCAATGCATCTGGATCTTCCCTCCCGAAATCCTGTCGATCAAGCAGCCATTACTATCCACGCAAAACAAGGTGGATGGGAACCGCATTTCTGGTGACAGGGCTTTAGCCAAGTTCTATCGTGACCATGCGCATGTAGGCTGCAACTTTGGCTAGTTAGGCAACCTGGCGAGTACACGAGATCTTTTCTCTTCACGTCCCTCCCCATCTACATGATATTGACTGTTTTGGTAGACACAGTCATGCTGGCGAATCCCGAAGAGGCTCGTCAGATGTATGGTCCTCCTGAGGTGTGTAACTCCTCCGAGGTCTGTGGTTCCTACACAGTGCTCGAAAAATGCAACTTGAACCGGTTTATTATCTCGCTTTGTCTTTTGCGACCACTCCAGAGAAACATGAGTGTTCTGGTCCGGATGCCCCAATAAGACAGCTTTGTATATTGCCCAAAAGCAGAATTAGTCGTATTAGTCAAATCTTGATCCGAGATTCAGTAATTATTCGATCTAATAGACCATAGATGGATGTACAGCACTCCATTCTTGTCCGTGTTGACCGGAAGGCAATTAGATCGACGTCCTGAGAGGATGCCGATGTCTGTATGTCTATATAGACATTGAGCAGCGGCCAAGCCTATCATGTTCCATCAATGTTCACTGGTATAAAGACATAGTCTTTTCCCAGTCAAAACTGCGGTTGAATCTCGGTTTTATAAAGTCGTTCGCCAGGGTCAAGGAGTGAGCGGAAGGTATACCGGGAATATCTTTGACGCGAACACGGAAGCAATGTCGCACTGGCCTGGAGATTGAGGACGGAGTTTCCTGAGTAGCATCTGTAGCTTCTTTGTTTGGCCAGTCCATACTGCACCGAGTAGAAAATGAAAGCGAGGTGGTGTTGTCCCGAATGCTGCTTGGCGGGGACAGTTAGAAAACAGAACAGTGATCCTAGTTTATGAGCAAACACCTAAATGCAATTGACATATTTGTTGACTACCCAAGTCCACGGTCTCAAGAACGGAGATAATATTAGGCTATTTCAAATGGTGTGACCTTGATCGGAAAGATTCAGATAAAATATATACAAATTGTAGGGCAGTAGTGTCCGTTTCCCTCGCGAGATGTGCGTTGCACCACTTTATATGGGTTTCACATGCTCTAATGACAATGCTTCATAATTTGATCTTCCTCAGTTTAAATAATCGCCTTTTGAAAGAAAAGGAAACGAAAAAAGAAGGCGTTTGCACCCCATGTTTATCCACCTTTTACCATAGCTTACTGCCCGCCATGTGCACCGTTCAGAACTACTATTACGAGGAATGTCGCTGCAAACGACTATTTGATATTACGTGGTGCGTAGCTGCCATCGCCGACCAACAATACTGCCCTACAGATCAACGGGGTAGCGCACGAGAAAACAAGCCTTGTAAATGTGACATTTGTCTCGCATTCTCTACCAAATCGTCGAATTAACCCTCCACTTAATGCTGGTATGTTCTCCCTGTCAATTACATGCTATTACATATAGCAGACCTCGAACTGATGGTAGCAAAACCCTTGCTGTTACAGTCGTTTCGTTTCGTTTCCGTCCCGCTGCAGAATCAGTAAATCAAGGCGGTGATAGCGGTTCGATATAAATTCATTGTCTATTTGAAGATCGGTTGGTTCTAAGCAAGCGCCTTTCTCCTCTGTTGGAATTTTCAAGTGAGGCGCACAAAGTTGCGCGCCCGTACCGAATTCAAGTACGATGTTACCTCAAGGTTGTGTGCAGTCCATGATTTTCTTAGCCCTCCCATATCCCATTGTCCCTTTATCAAAGCTGCCTTGTGCTTCCATGAAGTGTTTCGGATAGTCTATTTGTATGCCATGCGTCGGAACTCATTCGCCCATTTTGGCGAGTACCAGAGGCCCGAACCCTGGACCAGGGGTTTCGTTTATGGAGGGCCGGATATTTGTTGGTTGGAGGTTTCAAGGGTACAAAATCGAGTCGTTGATTCCTTTACAAAGATGGGGCGTTCAATTAAGGTAGAGATAAAGGCTGAGCTTGGATGAGAGTGTATGTGAAGTTTTTGATCATGAAAACGCAACTAATACTCATAAAGATAAAGCAACACCAATGTCGCTAACTGCTCAAAGCAAAACGTACCAAAGTTATGTAAATCACACATATTCTTGTTACTCTTAACACAAGTAGACTTAGACGCTCTCAACAATCAAAATGCAAGAGTAATCAACATTAGCAACGTAGCGGCTATTCAATTGGCAGCGTCTTCTCCGCTTCATCGTTCGAGGATCGTAAAGGAGAGACCAGGATCGACGGGTATCCCACCAGTGCCACCACACCTATTTGGGCGGGCGCGGGACCCTATGGGTGCCCTGTGTTGGAGCAGAGTCGCAGACCTTTTGGGCAAGCTGAAGCTGGGAAAACCTTGGCGTAAGCACAGAGCTACATGTCTCATTGGGTGCCTACAGTAACTTGGGTAAGTTAGGTAGATCAGAAACGAGGCATCCAAAATCCAAGGACTTGCCAAAACCCGGGAGGGTGACAAAACCTGGACTGGATGCCCAAATCTGTCAGGCTTTGCCTGATACCTCCACAATCGCGACCTCACAGGTTCGCAAATAGAAACAAATACCCAAACAAATATTAGAATTTCATTTGCGTGCGCCTTCCATATTTCCCGACAAATCTCCAAAGAACTTTCTCATAACAATTCCTGACTCTAGGATTCTTGTGAATCTCTCCATGTGCAGCCTCCAGCTACCATGTCGCCTGCACGAACTGCGCGAATCTCAGACAGACAGTGGGACGATGTCGAAGCCAGGATTAAACAGCTCGTTCATCAACACGTCCCACTCAGGTGCAAAGATGGTAGTCGCGCCACAATTTCCCAGATACTGCAACGAGAAAACAATCTCGATATCACCGTATCGCAGTTGGAGGCCGAGCTGAAAGAATGGAACATTGCCAAGAACCTGAGGTTGCGAGAATGGAAGGTCATCATGCCATGGCTGGACGAGCTCGATGACAATGGCACCGAGTACAAGCTGTTGTTGGCGGGAAAAGAAATCAGAAAAACGACGATAAATCGAGCCAGGCGATCTTTAAGAGCAAGCACCAATGAAGATGCGTCTACTGGATCTGAGGACCATATCTGTGGGTTGTTTTCTCGCGCCCGCCGTTCTCTTTCCTAATTTCTACTTTACTGACTAACATTTTGTACAGCAACTGCTGCGATCATGGAACGTCGAGAAATTTCCATTGAGATACGGGAGAAGGATGACTGGGTTCCGTTCAAACAGATCGCAGCCCCAACTGGAGCCACCGCATCCCTGGACGAGCCGGGAACGCAAGAGCATAACGGTGATTCTCAGCCTTCTCTGCCCGATCCATTGCTGTTTGTACCAAACAGTCAACCTATGCCGTCGCCGTCTTATACTAGTCATCTAGTTCTGCGTGCTGCCAGCACAATCCGAGGCAGTGGGCATACAGCCCCCGAATCTAATGGTACACCTACACTGGATTCTTTTCAGGCAGCTCTCTATGATCTTCAGAGCCAAAGCGGAATCGTCAATGCCAATTGTCGTCTCAATCAGCCATTTTCGACAGGGACTGTGTTGCCAGCATCTGGAATATCTGACTTCTGGCCTATTGCCTCAAGTCCAGCCCCGGGTACCTTTGATTTCTGGACGAGCCTGGAGGAACTACCTTTGACTATCGTCGCATCCGTATCGGCTAGTCAAACCCAGCCGTCAGTATGCATTTTGTTTAATGAAATGCCGGCGAGGTCATATGATCTGCTTCGTGACATGCTACAGCATGCGGCGGATGCTCGAATGACTGCTATCTCTGGTGAAGACCCTCTCTTTGATAAAGACGACGCAAGCCAACTACCAGCGTTACCCGAAGTTGATGAGCTGGCCGATCGGCTTTTGGGCCTGACGCCTAGAGAAGAAGTTGAAGATACGTTCAGCCGTGCTGATGAGGTCGCGGATCCTGGATCAACCATCCGCATAGCTGTAGTACACTCAATAATCAACAATTTCGCGGGGTTCGACGATTTCCCTATGGCATCCATTCTTTGGGCACTGCAAAATGATGCCGAACTGCGTTCTGAACTGTTTCGACGCCTACACGAAAGCTCCGCTGCGCTGGCAAAGACTGTGGTCGATAACCTATTCAGGGCTACCGTTTTAGCGCGTGATGCCGAAACAGCCAAGCTCATCATTGAGGCGGGAAAGGGGAGACCTTATGCGGCTTTCCTAGAGGATATCGTCTGTACTTTTCGGGGAACTGATTATAACCCCCTTCAACTTGCGGCGTTCCTAAGCGACCATAAGATGACCCAGGTACTCCTCGACCTTGGGACTGACCCGAACACAGCAGTGTCTGAAAAAAGCATCAACAAAAGCCCAATATACCTGGCTATAAAAAATGAATCCGCAAAAGACCCTGAAGCTACCAGGCAGACGACCTTGAAATTACTCAAGCATGGCGCGATAGTCACCCTTGCAGCTATATATAGGTTCCTTTGGCAATGTGAGCAAAAGGTTCATGACCTACCGTTGGAAGCTGGCTATATGATGCAAATTTTCAGAAGTCTTCCAGCGGTAGACCATCGGCACTGCTTCGACACACCTCCAGATAGTGGACCACTGGCTCACTGCCACTCTGTAATTCTGAGGGTCTCAAGACTAGTCAGCGGTCCCGAGTCTACAGCCATATTCCAACTCCTGCTGGACAAATGCATACAGTCGGGATGTCAAAGATGCACGGTCGACTTCGCCAAGGATTTTGAAAAAACAATGGCAGAGGCTGCAAGAACTGGTAATCTGGAGCTTTGTGAATTACATCTGCGTCAGGGATTCCCAATCACCATTGAGACATTCTGTGCAGCGATACGGAGTCAGAAGAATCAGGTGATTGATTTCTGCCTGCGAAGTCAACCTATTGCCATAACTCCCCCAGTTCAAATTGACTTGGAACCAGGGCTTCGAAGGACAAGATGCTTATTGCCAACTACACCACTGGCCGAAGCTGTACGTACTCAAAATCATTGGCTGGCCAAGATATTCGAGGGCCTGGGAGCTTGGGCTCTTGTCGAAAGTCACGAGGACCATTTCCTCGCTTTACTCTCCGCCGCAGCCAGCGTGGGCGATTTGAGATCCCTTAAGAGAGCGCTACTCCTACGGGCCTATAGCGATAGGACGCTATTCCATTCCCCCTTCATGTATGCCATAAAAAACAACAGAACCGAAGCCGCTTTGACTTTGTTGGATCAGGGCGCAGAGCCCATTGAAGCACACTTGTTGCAAGCCTTGGTGATGAGGAACAAGGAGATTGTTGAGTCAATCCTCGAGTCGGGCATTAATGTTAAAGCCAGTAGGGATGCTGGGCAAGTAATCATGGAAGAGGCTGGCAAATGGGGAGATGTTTCGATCATCAGAAACCTGACCTTTATGGGTTTCGATCTCGACTGCGATCAAAAGACTACAGTACTAACGGAAGCTGTGAAGCTAAAGAACAAGGAATTGGTAATGTTTCTGTTGAACAACGGCGCAGATCCCAATAAGCAGGGCAATGGGTGCGAGATAGGTTCACCGTTGTGTGAAGCAATTGGCGTCGAAAGCGAGGAAATTGTCGACCTCCTTCTATTGAACGGTGCAAACCCGGCCGACGAGAAAGCGTTTCTCAATGCCGGGAAATCAGGTATCCACTGCCTGACCAAGCTTCTCAGGGCCTTCCAAAAGACATATCCTCTGGGACTTCCAGGGTTTGGCCACGAGTCCTTAATCAAAGCCATGCATAATAACGAGGCTGATGTGCTTCGCTCGTTGCTATTGGCAGGCTTTGATCCTAACTCTTCGGGAAGTAACCTCGCTACGCCACTCGGATTTGCCATTCAGCAATCTTCAAACATTGAATTTGTTGTCCAGCTTCTAGATTCAGGAGCCGATGTTGGCCGCGTTGCCATAATTCATAATTCGTCGGTCCAGGGGCACACAG
The DNA here is from genome assembly GCA_004337975.1 of Pyricularia sp. CBS 133598. NCBI lineage: Eukaryota > Fungi > Ascomycota > Sordariomycetes > Magnaporthales > Pyriculariaceae > Pyricularia > Pyricularia sp. CBS 133598. The sequence goes on along the minus strand of RRCJ01000031.1, from coordinate 79,257 downwards.
AATCTTACCTAGAGCCTGCGCTTCTCGTCGCCGTCAGATCTGGGAGAGGTGCTATTGCGCATCTCCTCCTGGACAGGGGCGCAGATATTAACCAGCGGGCACATTTGGGGGTCAAAAGAACGCCCCTGCAGGCAGCATGCGAGATTGGGAGCTGGAAGATGGTTAACCTGCTGCTACAGAGAGGCGCCAATGTTGGGGCGCCACCCGCGCGGAGGGGTGGCGGTACTGCGCTTCAAATGGCGGCCAAAGGCGGCCACATCCGGATCGTGCAGCTTCTGCTATCGCTAGGCGCAAGCGTTCATGAGGCGCCGTCCCGGGTACTTGGGAGATCCGCACTGGAAGGGGCGGCGGAGAACGGGCGACTCCGCATGCTGGATGTGCTGTGGACGGCTGGGCAGTCAGCTTCTGGTGGCTTTCCCGACGAGGAGATCACGCGCGCTATCAAGTACGCCAAGCGGAAAGGCCACAAGGGCTGTGCGGACTACCTAGCATGGCTATGGGCGACTAAGTCTGCTGCGATAACGGGGATATCCTGGGAAGTGCATGAGTTTGGCGCACTAGCCTAACTAGACAATGTCTGTCGATGCAGTGGAAATGATGGAAATAAGTCACTTTATCTTCGAGAGGACTATAACTTTATGGAGGCCCTGCCATGCATTATGAGTCACGAGCAATCTAAAATGGAGAGAGATATGTGTCTATTTGGGTAGCAGAGGGAATGAGATTTTATCAAGGCAGTTCGCAAGGTCTACTTGATGCTGAGATCTAAAGGTTGTACTACATGGTATGAGAGGTCGGCCATGTATCAATTTTGGTTTTATAAAGCTACAAAAGAAGCAGCCAGTAAAGGAATGTGGACCGAGGGTTCCGAAACTATACTTATACACCTTGGGTACCCTAAACTTACTGCTATGCTGTTTTGAATGATATCCGGGCGACCAAGCTCTGTTTAAATTCATTTTCTATATGTATATAAATATATATACATATACATATATATATATATATATATACATATATATATATATAAACCAAGTATTAAACTGTATTAATAAACTAGAATTTATTTGAGTACTACGCAGTAACTATTTATACCATTGCATTAATAACATATTTACCACGGAATAAAAATATATACATTGCTTTATATTATGATATAAGTAATCAGGCAAATTAATACCAATTTATATGATACGAATAAGTGAAAACTTGACAGTAATAATATTATTATTAACAGTGCTAAAAATAAAAATATTTGAAATATAAAAAGGGCGTAGTGGCCCGTTAGTAACGAATAAATTTACTTTAGAATTATCGATTTCGATAACCACTTTCACAATAGAACGCTAGGTTACAATTAAACTACTTTACTTCTTAAACTTCTTTAAACTTTTCTTCAAATTCCTTCCCTACCCACCTTGTAACTTTTACACTTTCAACCCTTATTTGCCAACATGCAAATTTCCAAAATCGTTCTGGCTATCGCCTTTTATTCCGTCGGTATAGCAGCTTTACCAACCAATTTTAAATATGCCCCCGAATGCGGCGACAAAACTGGAGTTAACCTCCATTCTAAGCGCTCAAGCGACGTTAATGGCTCTGCCGGTGCTAACACGATTTATACATGCGCCAAATGTCTTTCCTACAACAACCAAAATAAGCATGAAGTACTCGCCCACCAAGCCGCATGCAAGGGTAACAGTACGTTATTTCCAACTGAAATTGAATTGATAGACATTTGTCGGGAGTTTTATTTTACTTTGAGGAATATGTATTAATAAAAGGCCCCAGGATAAATTGCGGCGCGATTAAGCAGCTAGCTTGGGGGAGAAAATAGTAGAATTAAATTTTCTATTACGGCCAAAGTAAACATAGCATAGAAGCTAGTTGATTGGGACTCATAGCCGAAGGCTTTTCCTTGAAAAAGAGGAAAGGAAATACTTGGGGGCTGTGCGATGTGAGCCCGCTTAAAGGTTTTTTTTTTATACTTTTTTAGCTAGACAACAGTTCTATTAACTCGGCAGAAATAGGGCTTACTCCTAATTGCATCGCATTGAAACAAAAAAAACCCCCGCCCAGTTGAGTGTACATTTCTCGCTTTGGATTTTGCTGAGAACGCCTCGTGGCATTCCAGCCTTAATATGTACCCGCTAACGGTAGCTCTAGGGACAAACCCCGAAACCCGCTGTTCACCGATCTCTGCCTAGGTTAGTCTGTAAAACCAGTCGAAAGGTTCCTGTGCTATTATTATACATTCAGAGAATGCCAGGGCAAAAGTTTAGTCGATACCCACATTTACCGCGGGGGTAATGTCGGCAGCCGAGTATTTTGGGACATAACAATCGTAAAGCTTTAGAAGATATTAGATACAATATATTTCAACAAGGGCATAGAAACGCAGCTGGCTAAGGACAAGTTAAGAATATTTGTAAGTGCTTAAAAGCTACGAACCTTTTTAAAACCGCGGAATATCCTACCGACGAGGGCATCTCCTATATAAACATCCTGGCAAGGGCAAGTTTTCCCTCGGCCAGGTTTTAGCAACTATATTGCATTTTAACGTTTACATATTGGAGAATCCAAACCTTCGCAATAATATGAAACGGATTGCATCCGCCACCGGCGGTTACAGCGATGGAAAAAAGGCCAAAGCAAAAGGGAGGATGACTTTGTTGCATTTCTTGTAAAGGCTTCTCAATTGAAAAACGAGATTTTCCAAAATTGATTGTAATTTTAAATAAATAAAATAAAAAAAACGAAACAAAAACCGTTAAAGTAATTGGAAATTGTTAAGAGTTCTATTGTCCGGGACTATAATATTAACCTGTTTGTTAATAGGCCTTTCGTAATGTCGATCGATTAACAGAACGTTATTATACGGATAAAAAGATATTGTTTGTGCATGTTTTATAAAACTATCTAGAGGTGAGCTTCTAAACGTCCTTCCGTTTTATACCCGCAATTAGGCGGGTAAATTACGTGCAATTAGCCTGTGCGATATTGCACGTGGATTATCGCTTTGAGGATCAGGCCCCCAAACCTACCTTCAAAATCACGACTCGGCTCCAAACCGAGCTAAAAATCGGAAAAAAGGTCCACTAACTCCAAATTTAAACGCGCTTTTCCAGCGCGTCGTTAATTGTAATTTCTCTTTTCTTTTCAGTTTAAAATCTTCGTTAATAGCGCCTGAAAACACTAAAATTCTCCAATATATACCTGGCCGTAATATAATTTTAAATTTATTGTAATTTGCTAATAAAACAATTAAAATATATTGTTTAATCTTTTCTTTAATTATTTATTACGTCGGTTGTACGCGACGGTAAATTGGGCCACAAAAATAAAAAATGTCACGGCCAGGCATATATTGGAGAACCTCTGTATATTAGGCGCTATTAACGAAAATTTGAAATTGAAAAAAAAGAGAAATTACAATTAACGACGCGCTGGAAAAACGCGTTTAAATTTAAAATTAATGGACCTTTTGTCCGATCCCTGGTTCGGCGTGGAACCGAACCGTAATTTTAAAGGTAGGTTTGGGGATTTAATTTTTATATTACCCCTTTTTAAAACCTAATCGACGTAAACGGTTAAAGTTTTAAATTTGTTATGTATATTTTTTTGGAATTTTCCGCCGTTTTCGTATTTTTTTCGCATTATATTCGGTAATATTATCCTCGGATCCGTCCACCCCAAAAATATTTTTTATTACGTTCCTAATTCATATTATAAATGTGACATTTGGACCATGAAATTACCAGACCCTAACCCTAACCCCTGACCAACGACCCACCAAGGTAATACCTTCATCGACGTCGCGTTAAACGCAGAATTTTGTTTATTTCCTTTCTTTTCCTCAAAGTAAAATCTTCGTCGATAAATGCCAATAAACTAGCTTCCGTGCTATATTTACCCCGGGCCGTAACACAATTTTACTTTCAAAAAAATCGCTGGCCTAACGATTAACAAATAAGGCACAACAACCTATTTTCACGCCGCTGGCGAGCGACGAAAATAAATCCGCATTCGACAGACCAGACCCGACCGGAAATTGACAAAGACGTCAATTTTAAACCCAGACCGACCCTAACTTATACCCAGGTTAAAAAACCATCCACCTGCGAACAGGAAATTACAAAAATTAATTTCGAACAAAACGGAACAAACAGATCGTTCCACCGACGACCCGACCCGACCAGAGAGTGAAACCGATTTTACGCCAAACACCGATTTCACCTTCGAAGACGAAATCGAAGTTAATTCTTTTTCGAACACCGCGTGGTTTAGTATAAAAACGCCTAAGGAAAATTTAGACGAATTCGAATTTGCAAAAGCAAAGTATATAATGCCGGAAATAAACCCAAATATGATGGTAAACGGAAATGATTTAACCAGCGAAATCGCTAGGTTACAGGTAATTATCACACGCTTACAAACCGAAAAACAGAACAACCAACCGGAAACCCGACAAACTATACCCGAAAATAGCGTTTTTGGAGGCACCAGGTTCGAACCGACCGGTTTAACCAGCAGGAAAACATTTAAACCGTACGGCTATAATTAAAAAGCAGCCAACCCGCATTACAGTGAAAAAACCAAAAGTAAAGGATTAAATCCAGGTATATTTTCCGGCAGTTTAACCATTTTTGACCGCTGGATTACGAAATTAGCAGATTATTTCGAAAAGGATAACATAACCTTCCGAATTAAACGAAACCGTATAGCAAAATTGTTCAGCCTATTGGACGACCGACCAGCAACGATATTGGAAACCAAATACAATTTAAAAACCCAACCGTATTTATACGTGGCAAAAATAATCCAGGTTTTGGCCACGGTATATTATAACAGCAATTAAACGTCCGAAATATGGGAAAAACTATCAAAAATATATTTTGAATGCGGACCAGGTAATAACGTTCACAATTTTATTGCCGAGGTAAATGTTTTCGCCGATAAAATTGGAATACCAGCAGAAAAACGCAAAATTACGTTGTGGTAATATATTCCGGCAAATTTCGATTACCGGTTATTACGAAACAGCAAAAACCCCAAAATATCTTATAAAAAATTCGCAAATTTGGTGGCCGATGCAGTTTACAGCATTTAGCGAACGTATCGGGAACGAAAGGAGCGAAAACAAAAAAGTCGCGGTAAAGATAAAAAAGAAAAATACCCCTATAACCCAAATAAAAACAGGAAAAGCAATCGAGGACGTTATTACGAATCCAATAACCCGAGTAAAGGAGAAAAAAACGATATGGTACTTAAAATAATAGACGCCACAGGACGTAATTTGACAAAAACTGAAAAAATAGTTTATTGGAAAGCCAACATTTGTTTCGCGTGCGGGAAAAAAGGACATAAATTATTTGAATACCCCAATAAAACGAAAGCAGTCAGGGCTTTGGATTTTAAGGACAACCACAGTATTAATGACAAACAAAAGCGATCGGGAAAAAAATAAAACCGCCAAAAAGCTCTTCGGTAGTCCAAATGTTTACGATAGCTTAAATTGGTAATAATTTACGATTTAAATCTTTTATTATTCGAACTTAAATACAGGTTAATGGTATAGGATTATCAGTTAAAGCTTTTTGTAATACCGGAGCAGACATTTTTTTTTTAATTAGCCCAGCGATCGTTAAATATACCGCAAAACGGCTAGAAGCCCGGTTTTAAAGGTTAAAAACCCCGCTACTTTTGTCGGATTACCGCAAACAGGACGCAGGACGCATTACGTATAAATTAAAAGCGACTTTGGAAATCGATGGACGCCGGTTTAGCAACCAAATGTTTTACGTGACGGAAAGTAGATATAATATGTTTATTGGGCAGGATTGGCTAATCGAACAGGATGTTTGGATCCACCCGAAAACGCAAACGTTCGCATGGCCTAAAACGACACCGTCGTTGGCAAAATTCTCGCCAGCTATCAAATTTCCGAACATGTTGGACAAACCCGATCCGGTTACGTAAACCGATACAAAGCGGCGCGACCGAGCATTCGAACGAGAAACTAAAAGGGTGCAAATATTTCGACGACCGTAGCGCCAAACAACCTTTTTAAAACCCAGACCGACCCCGGTTATTTTGGGTAAGGACCAAACCGTTATAAATATAACCGCCCTTTAATATAAACTGGATACCGACCCCCGACAAAAGCGATGGAAATCGTACCTATTACCCACGCAGCCCATTACGTTAAAAATTGGACCCGAAAAACCCGCCATCAGTTTATTTGCCGTCGGTCGTTCGTACCAATGGAAAACCAACAAGGGAAAACCGATCCCGTTCCCGGAAAATAAAAACCCCGACTATATCGAATTGGTCCGACGCAAATTATTATCCCGACTCGTTCACCTGGAGGGATTTTTTTCGAAAGCAGCTTTAACTAACCTGCTTCCACATCGCCCAGGGCACGATGTAATTTTGGAGCTAAACAAGCCAAAAACAGGATCGCCTCCGACGTACAAAACACCTGTGGAATTTCTGCCGTTCGAAAAGGAAACAGTTGACGAGCTGCTGCGTATTGGGTTTATCGAACCCTGTATGCAGGCCGACCCAGCGCCTGTTCTGTTCGTACCTAAACCACATTCCAAAAAACGCCGTTTTTGCACCGATTACCGATGGATTAACCAGTTTTTAAAAGATCGATTCGTACCAGCCCCGGATGTTAACGGAACTATTTTTAATTGTCGCAATGCAAAAAGGTTTACGAAAATCGACATTATCCGAGCTTTTAACCGGTTACGTATAGCTGTTAGTTTAAAATACCTTACTGCTTTCCGCACCCGTTAAAGTACCTTTTAATGGAAGGTGCTTTTTTTTGGGCTAAAAATCGGTCCAGTTTGGTGGTAATCTTTTATTAACGTTCAGCTAAATAAACTTTTGGACTTGTTTACCAGCGTATACGCCGACGATGTTTTGGTTTATTCCGACGAAAACGAAAAAAAATATTGGGACCAAGTAAAAGAAATTATTTACCGATTAAACCGGGTCGACCTCCAGGGAAATATTAAAAAGTTTCGATTTAACGTTACCACGGTCGATTATTTTGGTATCGTTATGGACGCAAATCTGGGTATCCGTATCGATCCGGACAAATTATAGGCTATTAGCGATTGGAAGTTCGAAAACCTTACGTCCAAAACAACCGTACGTTCTTTTTTGGGATTATGCAATTATATCCGAATGTTTTACCACCATACCAGCAGCGTCGCTAAGCCGTTAAACCGACTGTTAAAAAAAAACGCCAAATTTGTTATGGGACCAAAACAGAGGCGAACATTTAAAAAAATAAAACGTTTAACCTGCGATGCACCGGTTATGGTATTTTTCACCCTAGGCCGACCGACTAAAGTAAAAACCGACGCTTTACGCAACGCGACCGGCGGAGCAATTTGGTAATAACAACCGGGTGGAAAATGGAAACCTGTGGGATATTTTTCAAAAACGATAACCCCAGCAAAACGCGTATACCCGATCCAAAACCGAAAATTGCTGGCAATGGTTTAAACGTTGGAACATTACGAACCAAAATTATTGGGGACAAGCTTTTTCGTGGTTATAAACCACCAAGTTTTAATTTACTATTCCACAAAACGACTCCTTTCGACTCGATAAATGCGTTGGGCAAATTTCCTGGCCAATTTTAATATTACGTTTCAATACCGCCGCGGTAAAAACAACATAACCGCCGATACCCTGTCCCGTAAAACGGCAGACCTTCCAATAGTTAAAGCTCGGGAAAAAGAAGAACGAACAATAACTTTAATCCCACCTGAGAAAATTACATTTACGGTGGCCGCCGTTAACATTACCGACCCAAACGGCCACGTAATAAACGGCGCAAATTTGGTAGACCTAATACGATAAAAAAACGAAAAGCAAAAGCTAGGCTAACATCAAAGAAAGCTAGTAATCCCGGAAACGATTTTAAATGGACAAATCTTTTTAAGGACCGTTTTGATCCGTAAAGCTTACGAGCCCAAAATATTCGCCTACGCAGGATAGAACAAAACGATACAAACGATTAAAAAACAGTATTTTTGGGAGGGTATAAGTTAAACTATTCGGAAATACATTAAAAACTGTCACGACTGCGAGCGAAATAAAAACAGACACGACAAAACCCCGGGCCTATTGCATCCGTTACCGATACCGAATTACGTTTGGGAATATGTAGCAGTTAACGGAAAGGATATGCCCAAAAACAAGTTCGGATACGATTACGTATAGGTATTCGTTTGCAAATTCAGTCGCCTGATAACCATTATCCCAGGACAGAAAACCGACACAGCAGAAATTTTAACCTCCCGATATTACCGATACCTATACCGTTTCCTAAAACTACTTTTCGTTTGGATTAGCGACAACGCCGGGCCGTTTATCTCCGAATTTATGGCGACGATAAATGAACTTACGGGTATTAAACACCGACACGGTAGCGCCTTGCATTTTTAAACACAAAATGCTGTAAAGATTACAAACCAAAAACTGGACTAAAAGTTACGGTTTTATATCGACAAATACCAAACCAGTTGGAGCGTACATTTGCCTGTTTTGGATTTTGCCCACAACGCCGCGTGGTATTCCAACCTTGGTATATACCCGTTAAAGGTAATGCTCGGGACCGAACCCCGAAACCCGCTGTCCACCGACCTGCTAACTACGACCGTTAATTTAAACCAGAAACGAAAAGCCCTGCAAATCGTCCGCCAGACTAAAGAAATCCAAAAGTTGGTTCGTTAAAACGCGTTAAAAACGCAAACGAGGTAGGAAGAACAAGCCAACAAAAAGCGGCGACCAGTAGATTTTGGGGTTAACGACTATATTTTCGTTAAGAAAAAAGGGTTTCCGACGACCGTACCGACGACCAGACTGAATTTACAGTGGACCGGACCATGGCAAATTCTAAAAGAACGAGAATATAGCTATATTCTAAACGTACCTAAATCGTTTAAAAGAAGAAATTTGTTCCACGCAAACCGCCTCCGCAAAACCGTAATGGACCCATTACCACAATAGAAAAAAGAACCGCTTCCGCCAAAAAAGATTAACGGAAAATCAGAGTTTGTAGTCGATAAAGTTTTAGCGTCCCGATTATTTGGCCGGAATAAAATATTGCAATACCAGGTCGTATGGTAAAGATATAATCCAAACGATACGTGGTACCCGGTTGAAAATTTTAAAAATTCAGCGACAACCTTTGACGATTTTTATAAAAAGTATAAAAATGTCGCAGGACCGCCGAAACGATTAGTAATCTGGATAAAAACCGTTGCCGAGGATAAGTTGGACGAACCGAATCAGGAGGATAATGTACCAAAGTATGGAGAATTGAACGGTAAAAGGAAAAAGCGACGACATGGTTAATTTGACAAAAGCCTCGCATAATTACCTGCGTCGACATACGAGGTTTGGAAGGGGTAGTGTAACATTTGGACTATAAAATTACCAGACCCTAACCTTGACCCCTGACTAACGACCCACCAGGGTGATACCTTCATCGACGTCGCGTCAAGCGCAGAATTTTGTTTGTTTCTTTTCTTCTCCTCAGAGTAGAATCTTCGTCGATAGATGCCAATAGACTAGCTTCCGTGCTATGCTTACCCCGGGCCGTGACACAGGGTAGCTGATTTGTAGGTATAGGGTGGGTAAAAATCTCGGTACAGGGTAATTTCCACTCCTGATTTCCGATCCGTAACGCCTGTATTAATAAAATAAACGGGTAATCCAGCAACCTTATTTCGGCCCTATATATTTCAGATTGTATATAAATAAAGTAGAGTGTAAATAGTGTATACAAAGGAGCTTGTTTGTGACAGCTGTTACAATTAATCCCTTATAATTTTATGCAGAGTAATGCATATAATTAACAGGTGGTCTGGTTAAAACATTAAAACTAGGGACAAGGTTAATAACCCAAAGTAGCACAATAACAATTTAGTGCAGTTCTGTGCAATTTAGTGCGGTTTAATGCGATTTAGTGTAACTTAATTTAAGCTTAGGCCAATTTAATGCGGCTCAGGGTAAATTCAGGGTGGTTCAATTCAATATAATGCGGCTCAGGGTAAACTTAAGGCGGTTTAATGTAATTCAGGCCAGTTCAGGGCGGCTCAGGGCAATTTAATGCAGTTCAGGGTAATTTAGTACAGTTTAATGCGGCTCAGGGTAAGTTCAGGGCGGCTCAGTGCACATTCAGGGGCGCATCCAAAAAAGGAAATTTTGCGTGTCGAGATTCGGCGTAGATATTGTCCTGATATACCTTCGAACAGGTGTTTCAAGCCATTCTAACTATCCAGGTGCCGTTAACCGCCATTTCCACGGCTTGGTAGCGGCAGTTTGAATTGAAAAGTTACCCTAAGGTCTGCCAGACAGACTATTGGTCCTTGTCCCCCGAGCATTGCTGACCGGCATGCTGTTAGCGTTTCCGAGAGTGACAGTATTTGCCAGGGGTTTTGGCTTCGCAGCAAGCGGCTTAGGCTTGGCTCCTGGCTTAAGCGAGCACACGTTCGCCAGGCGCCACGCCGCGACCACGCGAGCTTTGGTGCGCGTCAGGGCCCTCCTCTCGACCAAGGAATTCAGGCCTCGGCGCCGCACGGGACCAGCCCACTGCTGGGGCTTGTCCATGGGCCTGGTGTAGCAGTTGCCGTGGGCGTCCTTGGACTCGAGCGTATTGGGCTTGGAGCCGATGTACTCGTTTGCCGAGAGGTAGGCCGCAAGCTTGTTCGAGATGCTGCCGGCGCCGTCGCCGCTGCCGTCGCCGACCAGGTTTCTCCGCTGGTTCGGCTGAGTGGTTGCTTGGGGGGTTGTAAACTGCCCCTTGGCCGTCGGTACGTACTGTTCTTGATCGGCCGTGCACGCCGTAGTGCTGAGACACCAATCGACGTCCCTGTCACGCCATCTTCGGGTTAGTATGCAATGAATAGTGGGTGGCCGACATTGAAGGCACATACAATCGTGCAGCAGCGACCTTGGTCAGCTCGGTAACCCAAGTATCGGTGGCCGGAGTCGACCCGATACCCCTGAGCAAATAGCCTTGCCCTATATTTGGTGACGCACGATGTTCATGGGTTAGCTTATCTCCGCGTCTGAGTGGTGCGTCTATTCGCTTGTCAAGGATGTTACTTACTGCTTTGCTCGAGCTGAGGAACTGTGCGGAGAGAGACGAATTTGGTACCGACCTTCAGGCCGCCCTGCGCGGAAGAAGCGTAAGGGTATTCCTCTATCGTGTTGTCATTTACCGGGGGCTGCTGTCTCAGCTGCTTCGCCGCAATGGTGCCGTCTCCCCAGGCGAGGCGGTTGACATCGCCTTGGCCGCCGCCGCCCAGGGTGTCACTGTGGCCCAGGCAGTTCACGGCGAAGCAGAAGTTTTTACAGATTCCAGGGGTTCTCGTGCAGTCATAGACAATGTGATGAACCTTTCCCTGGACCTGGATTACACCGAAGAAAAAGAGTGAGATCAGCGTTGTGGTGCGCATCGCGATGAATCGGTAAGAGGGGAGAGCTTGGATGAGGTATAAGATGTATAATATATAATTCTAGAACAGGTGTATGTATGTCGATTGTGTATCGACGAGTGCGTGTCGAAGTGTGTTGAGCTGATGATCTGTTTGCTTTCCCCGTCTACCTCCATTACGTCTCCTGTCTCTACTTTATATGCCTTGACATCATGATACCAAGCGCTATTGTGGATTTGGAGAACAGTAAGCATTGCCTTCATCACATCCTACCTGTCCAGAGATGGCCGTAAGGTGTAGCGGGCTCATGGTGGGCAGCCAGGTCAAGCTGACTAGAATTAATTCAAGACAATGTCAATACCACAGCCACGGATACTAGCAGAAAGAGAAAACAGATGTCTAGTAACTTGGCCGCAGTACAACACAGGTCCCGTGCGTGCTACTAATTTGGACCTGCTGCCCCTGGTATGGCTGTGTGCCATTCGGGACAGTAATCTTAACACAAAGATAACAAAGCTAGCCTATGGTAAGGATATTTTTAATTTTTATTCCCTTCATCAACCTTGCAATTTCCCAACCCTAGCCCCCGCCAACGCCAAGATGAGTAAGACAACCAATTGAAATCAATTTCAGTTTCTCGGATGTGTGCTAGGCTTAAATTGGGTTGCAGTACGTGCCGCGATGTGGCTGCACTGCGCCCGGGACGCAGCTGACCGCAGCCGTTGGCACCTACTGAGGCCTAGATAGGCAAATTTCCGCGTCGATCATTTCGGGTATTTTGTTCCGGGGTCCTACCGACGTCCCTCACCTGTGGACATTTGTCGCTCTCTCTTTCTTCTCCAACCACAACTGTCAACTGGGACGGAATCACTCATCGCAATGGATAGATGGAACGTTTCCTGCAAGATCGTGGCAGTCTGTCGTGACAAGGTGGATGGCCAGGTAAGTAAAACCCTCCCCATCTAAAACGTCTTTAGATACATTTGCACTTCGCATGTTAAACTGACAGCTTATTCGGTATAGACCCTGCACAACTTCACGACCAAGGCCAACACAGGCCTGCGTCTGCCGTACGAAGTCCTGCTCTTCGCCAAGCCCGACGAGGATGTCAAAGCCGTCCTCAACGCCAGTTCGGATGCCAGCGCTTTCGAGGATGTCCAGCCTCTGAAAGAGAAGGAGTATTTAGGCAAGGCCATAGAAGACTTCCCATTTACTTATTACAAGGAAAATTACTCATCGGACAGCGATGGTGATTTCCTTCTCACCAGCAAAATTGCCTTGATCCAGCTCCGCGCTGCTACGAGCAAACGCGGTCGATGTTTCGTTTGTGTTTCCGTTCCGGATAGCGAAGTCCACCCCAGTCAGTCCGAGCCGACAATCGGGTTTCACTGCGCCTTCGACCACGTGTCCGCCGCCATCGCTGGGTTGGACGATTTGAGAGCGACATGCAGCGGCCCAGAGAGCGCCCGACGCATGCGCAACCAGGCAGCCATGTGCGGTGGAGTTTGGAACCCAAATACGTTGGTCAACTTGCGCACTATGGAGGCCAACAACCCTCTATCATTCCGCCCGCATCTGGACCTGGTCGCTTTCCCACCGTTTGTGGGCCAGATCCGGCCCGAGGCGGACCCGGTCAACCGCCGGCGTAAAATAGTCCTAACCCCGCTGTTCATCACCACCGAAAACATTACGCTCGAGACAATTAACGAAATCCTCATCGCGGCCGAGCGGGAGCAGGGGCAGCGGGCGGACCAAAAGATCGACCGCTACGCCATTGTGAGCAACCTCGATCCCAATAGTGATTCTTCGACCGAAGGCCCGGCGGTCCCACCGCTGCAGGCCCTCCCTCAACTGCCGAGGGAGCTCATGCATGCCTCCCCAGAGGCCTGCGTAGCATTTGCCCGCAGCCGCTTCCCGCGCCAAAAGCAGCTGATCGAATGGAACCAGTTCGTCATGGTCGACGAGCTCACCGAATCCGAGAGGACAGTGATCCTCGGGGCCCACGTACCAAACCACGGCCTTGTACTTAACAGGGCGACTTTCGATCGGGTGTGTGGCATTCAAGCAGTCGTCGATGTCTCGGGACAGAGTTTTGATTTCCGGGCTGATGTCACCTCCAGAATCGAGGATGGAGTTGACCGGGAGATTTGTTGAGGGCTGAGAAGGTCATGGGTATGGTGCCCTATCGAGGACATGACCTGTTCCACCATGTAGTTCGTAGTAACGCAGCTCTACCATGTTAATGATAGCAATTGGAACTTGGGAAAGGCTGCGAAAAAGGGGCTTCACGGCTTTGCCGAAAATCAAGATTTTGTAACTGTTGATTCATGGGCAGACATGCGAGTAACCCTAAACCCACTCGGCCTGTCCAGTTCCAGTCCAACCCTTTGGTCGTAACATCCCAAGAACAAGAACAAAGTATGAATTGCTAGTATCCGAGCCACCTTCGAGGACTGCTTCTTACCGGATTCATTTCTTTAATGTCGTTTTTTTTCATAATTCATAGATATTCAAAGATACGTCACAGCCCTTTGTTGCCACTGCTTTGAAAGCTTGGAACTAGTGTTTCCGAGTCAGAAACTCGTGAGGAAGCGTGTTCATACTTAGCCTCAACTGGCTCGCATCTAGCATTCGGAACATCTAGCCAACTATCTATGAAATAGAAATAAATATGAAGGGAAGCTTTCTCCAGGCACCAACTACAACGCCATCTGGTTCACAACCCGTGATCAAATTTGAGGGTTAGAAAATTCACGCATTGGATCAAGACGGCCTAAAGCAGCGGCATTGTGAACACCCCATCATAGGTTCAGATTCTGTTTAGGCTCCTATGTAACAATCAAGCTATGGCACATCCTTACTTGATTGGCTTAGATTTAGTGCCTGGTTTGTCTGCGGCGCAACCTTGTTTTGAAATAATTAATGCATTGGCATTTGACTGCTAGAGGCAGAGCAACCATGGCCCTTGCTGGGTCAAGAAAAAAAGGACATGCATTAGCAAGGTGTACGTAGCCGGAAACGCGTTCACCATTAACTCCACTCACCATTCCTTTTGAACTTTTGAGGGTCGGGTATTTCGCCATGCGGGGAATGGGAAATGCACAATAGAAAAAAGAAGGAAATTGGTTACAGAAATCCCAATCGAGGAAAATGTGTAAGCTGCCAAGGTGTAAAACCTGCTGACACTAGCCAATGGTTTCCGCGCTTGCTACATGCCCTGCGACAGCCTGGCCATGATGTGTCGAGTTGCTGAGAATGCCAGTCCCTGCAGGACAAAAAGACCGCAGACGCCAAGTTGTATAATATTCTGGGGATCAGAACGGGTACCCAGCGACAGATAAGCAGCAAGTTAAGCACAGCCCAGACCAAGATGTACGGGACTTGCGCACATAGCCGATTGCAACCTCACCTTCCTGAAAAGGCAACATCAGACTGACCGACGAATTTGTTGCTGGTGAGGACTGTCAAGTAGTCTAGGTGATTGAACCAAAGTGCATAGTTTGGAGCTGAGCCGCAAGGCCAGCCTCACTACTCTTGGACGTGAAGCCAAGTTCATTGGCTCCCGGGAAAGTATCGACTTTGTGAAAATCAATTCTGTCATGCATGTGCTAGCTATCGACATTGCCTTCGTTGTTCCGTTGCTCCGAAAAGACACAGTTCTCGGAATGCATTCGAGTGAAGCTCTACTTGTACCCTAGGTAGGTAGCCATGGCGTACTCGGAGTATAAGTAGTTGTGCAAAGTCCCCATGGCTGTCAGTTGAAAACAGTCTGGAACCAGCAAGCACCATTCCCAAGCCCCAGAGCATACATCAGAGGTTTCCATTCCAACCCTTTAACAATAGCCATGTCGCCTCTCAACATTTTCCTGGGTCTTCTCCCGCTGGCTGCCATTGGGATCCAAGGGGCTGCCCTTGGCCTGCCCTCTGGGGAGCTACAGGTAAGTTTATCGAAACACTGTCGCCCCATAGCCCTGATACAAAAGCATTCAGGCTTTCGCGGAAAGTCAAATCATTTTTTAATATAGCGCTTTTTGCCAACTTCAGGACTTGCCGGTTTTGCCCGAGGGTTTCAAAATTGTTGAAACACAGTGGAATGTCGACATCCGGCCTGGCGAAAAGATCATACTTAACGGTACCATTGAGTCCGTTTATGCGCAGCTTTTGGAGCTTAACCCCAATTATGAGACCGACAACGCCGAACAAATAGCGGCCCGACTCAGCCAGCTCAAACAGGAGACGGCGGCCTTGAAGAATAATCAGCTTGCACGCCGTGACCACACTGAATGTGGTCACGCTGGTTCCACGGCCCCCGTCCCTGCCAGTGCAGTCTGGGATGGAGTTCAGTACCTCTGGCGTGTGGGAGGCGAGGCCTGGATCGGGCCCGGCGAGTGCTCGCGCGTCAGTTGCTCATGGACTGCGGGAATTGGCTGGTGCAGCTACGTAAGTCACCCTCCTTTGCGCCGGCCGCAGTTTGGGTTGTCATGGTCAACATCGACTGCTGAAAGGTTTGGGCTTGCTGGAATTTCCTCTTTGATTAACATCGAGTCATCCTTTTAGCGAAACGAGCGGTGGAAATCCCCTGGTGGTTTTCCTTGGGTAAGTCACCAGTCAACATTTCTCCATTTTTACCATTCCGCGGTCTCTTTTTCTCACCTCCATGCTAATGACTAAATTGCATGCCAGATTGGACATGCTACCAACATTGTCCTGCAAGAGTGTAACACCTGGCTGGGAGTTGTCGGTAGACGTTATCACGATTCTCACGTTGCCGTGTGGGTCGACTATCACAGGTGCTAGATCAAGATGTAAAGTGTGAGATTCATGGTGGAGCACAGTGACGATATCCTTCAACAGGATCACGATAGCCCGAACTCTTCCCGAAAACAAGATATTAGCGTTCTGGTAGACAAGGCTGGTACAAATCACTATGACGAGTCGATGGAGGGAAGTGGAAGGTGGAGTTTGTTTAGCTTAAAATAAAAACGAGGAACCCATCTCGAAAGTTTCTTTGTAAACTTTAGGTTTTGTCAGACCAGCAGCTACCTCAGGTTTTGCAAATGAGTAGTGAACAGATGAACACGTGGTGGGAAACAAATCCAGTATTGAATATCAATCTCCTCAACAAAATTACAAAAGTTATCATATGCATCCTGGACCTCCACGTCCAGCACCTACAAAATAGCCGATTTTGAATTATCAAGGAAGAAACTCTGTGACCTATCAATCAATTCAGTGGCATAACGCAGCAGCTCGCACGTCGAACCATGGTACTTTTGGGCTCCTCTGATTATTGACCGACAGCCGAGCCAGCATGGTCAACCGAAAAGTTGGTCAAAAAGGCCAGGGGTTCCGCGCTGTCTACTTATAGATGAATTTTGCATCATGTGTTCGCCATAGGGGGCTAGCGCTGATACGAAATAAAGAGTTTGAGAGCAGTGGACTGCAGGTGGGCACATAATTTCAGAAAGAACCATATTCGGCGCAGATAACATGCAAATTGGCCCAACTAGGTACTCTACCCAAAACCGCCCATTGAGCATAAAAATACGGGAATTTGAGAGCAGTCCAGAGTTTCTATAGGGCGGCTGCTATATTTAGGTTTTGCGGCAACCAGGTAACCGGTCATCTAACCCTGTCAAAATCGCGGTATAACTGCCAAAAACGGAGACATCGAGACCTCGTCAGGGAGGACTGTTACGAGTACAAATTATTTCCCAGCTGGAAGATAAAATTCCATCCTCGCCCCCCGATTCGAGCATCGCAATGGGACTCCTTCTACAATCTATCGACAGCAGATCCCCCTTCCGCAATACATCTCTCGTTCAGTCTCAATCATTCATTGTTCATTCTAATCTCCCTTTAAGCAGGATGAAATTCACATTAATTACCACCGTTCTCGCCGTGGCGACCACTGTTCTAGCCCAGGGGCAGGTTAACTCACCTGAGTGCAAGGTATGATGGTCCCTAGACTCCGTATTTAGCTACACAACGACCACAGACATTCATCCCTTGAGAACTACATGCGCCTGCAAAAAGTTAACAACACTCGTAACATCTCTAGCGCTGTTGCCAGTTATGCCTCAATCAAGTCGGCACAATTCCCAACACTAACCTGGGCAATTGCTGGGGTAATTGCGCGGCATATGTGTGCATCAAGCGCTGCCCCAACGAGGCATATGCTCCAGGCAAGTGAGGAACAGTCGTGCACCAGGAATATCGGGGTCTGGGGAGGGCACTGGAATCACCTGGCAACAGCTCATTATGGCACGCATGGGGGTTGCCATTTTGCATTTATCTTCTTATGTCTATAATTTTCAGTGTTTACACCCAAAATTGAGCGACTGTAAATGCCGGTGAATTATAACGATTAATATGATGATTTAGCTCTACAATAACAGGAGGAGAATTTTGAAGAGTTTGAACTTGTGCATCCGAAAATGAATGAGATTGATTGAGCAATGATTACGAGATTCGGCACTATAGTTGAAACCATCCAACTACTTCTGTTAAGTGAATAAATACGGTCAACGGAGCTTTGTAGTTGGAGGCATCTCCTTCCAGCACCGATATTATACATTTCTAATTTTCAGAAAGCCTCAAAAACCCCATAGCTACCTTCTCGTCCACTTCAGACCAATATCCCTAGGCTTGTTCATCTGCAGCGTCAACCCTGACTGACTGTCCTGGGTCAGAGCCAAGACCCTCTTCCTCGCCTGCTCCAGGCTCTCACCGTCCTTGGGGATGGGCTCGACGTTGCACCTTCCAAAAAGTGTCATAATGACGGAGACGAACTCGACCTGCGACATCTTTTGCCCGGGACAAGTGCGCGGGCCGATGGACCAGGGGATGAATGTGCCCTTGGGAGGGGTCATGACCACGTGGCCTCCGAGAGTCTCCGGGTCCGGGCGCAGCCAGCGTCCAGGGTTGAACTCGAGCGCGTCCGGACCCCAGACTTCAGGGTCCGCATGCAGGGCCACGGTGTTGACCTGGACCATAAAGGGGGCCTTGAGGGGCGTTTGGATCGAAGGCGAGCCGGGCAGGGAGATGGTCTGGTCGACGATGGTCTGGCGCAGAATCAGCGGTGCGGCCGGGAAGAGACGGAGGGTTTCAAGCTGGCATGGGAAAGACGTTTGTGTCAGTATCTTCTACGGAAAGGATTTGTGCTCGGGCGATGAAAATTGAGCTGATGTCTGGGAGAACAATGTCTGTCGACCTGACTCACCATAACAGCCATGCAACGAATCAATTTCGGAAATACTTCTCCGTATTCAGGTACCTGAAGCTTTCCCTGCTGGTCACAAGTAACACTCCCCGCGACGGAGTCAATCTCAGCCTGGATCCAAGGCTGCCACTGCGGGTGTGCGGCGAGAAGCGCGACTGCATAAGCCATAGTGTTTGCCGTGGTGTCAAAGCCTGCCGCTGTAAAGACGAAAAGATTGCCTTGGATCTCCGGCTCGGTGAGGTATGCCTTGTTTCCGACGCTGCTGGCCCCATCTGCCGTCCTGGCCTTGTTGTCTCCAGACGCGGCCTCCTCCTTTGCCTGGTCGGAGAGCCGCAGGAGCGTCGTCATGATGGTGTCAGGACGCTTCTTGGCGCCTGTAGTCGTTGTCATGTCATCAGCCGACGAGGAAGAAATCCTCTCTCGTTCCTGCTCAAGCATGTTCTTGGTCAAATCAGGCAGCTTTGGCAGCGCTGCCGCCAAGGTCTGCAAAGAGATTGGCATGACGGGCAGCCTCATAATCCAGGCGGGGATGAAGGCGGCTGCTATAAGGAGATCGGTCGATATGGCGATGGCATCGACGTAGGACATGTCTGTCTTGGGATCGTAGGACGGGTTCCAAACAGTGAATGATTTACCACTGCCATACGCAATACGGGACAGGACATTGATGGCAATTGATCGAAGGCCAGGTATCGTGTCGGTAGACCGGTCCTCGGCAGGAGTCAAAGAGGAAGAAGACAGCAGAACGTCAGCAAGAGAAGAAGCCTGCTCTACGCTTTCATGCCAGACGTCTGGGCTGATGCGTTCATTGAGGGCCGGGGCCACGATACGTCGCTGACGCGACCATGCCTCCTCCCCGGCCTGTGGGTGGTATGAAAGTCAGCGAGGTGCACGTGATGTGTAAGACGGATCCGTTCAAGTGTGCTATGGGAAAATTGCATTCACCGATATAATGTTTGGCCCATGCATACCCATCACCTGAGTTGAGCTATCCGTATGCACAAAGTCCCTCCTTCTCGTCATAAAAGTCAAAGACAAGGTCGGATCGGAAGAGACGAGTCTGTTGATACCCGTAGTCACGATGACGAAGGCTGAGCCCAGTCGCTGGTGAATCGCGCCTTTGTCATGGAATTCCCAGCCAAAGAAGGATGGTTCAATGTATGCATAAGCGGAAGATGGGAGTACCCGCACAAGGATGGCATGAAGTGGCTCTGAGAGGAAGGTAAAAGTGATCTGATAGAAAGAGTGTCAATACTTGGTTGATATTCATTTTCTTTTTTTATCTTTCGAGGCAATAGTGGTGATGCACTCACGCTGTCGGGATCAAAGGGGTGTATGATGATTGGCAAGCCGAGAGCTTTTGCTGAGCTGTAATTGCGCGCAAGGCTTCTGATATGAGAGAATATCCATAATGAAAACAGTAAAATGGTGGCAAAAGTAAAAACCCCCATCGTCTAAAGGAAGTAGAGGCGGCTATACTCGTTGCAACCTTGCAGAGATATGGGACGAAATTATGACAATACAAGGACAGACCTTTCTTCTTTTATTGCCGTTGGGAATGGTGGATGTGAGGCAGAAGACCATGCCATTTATTTGTACCTGTATATATTCGAGTCGAGGTTTACTTGTTCGAGTGTAATTGTGGATCCGGACGCCCGCGGACTGCCGGAGGTGGGTTTTTTTGCACGGCATCTTGTCTTCCGGGTGGTTCGAGCTGCTATTGCTTACACATGGTCACGTGTTGCTGGACCGACCCGTCCGTTCCCAGAGTATTGAGATTGGGATCCGCCTCGCGTGAGAGGTCTTATCTCGACTCGGTTTAAGCTTATGGGCCCAATCAACTTGTTTAAAGTCAGGTCTAGTCTAGCGTCTTTGGGGGTTGCCTTGGCTAGCAGCAGCGGCGCTCTACACGTAGGGAGTCAGAAGGAGAACAGAGATAGAAAGTAAACGGCATTAAAATTTGACATATACATGCAAAGTACATATACAATGTATACGTAGCAGACCATAATATACCAAGGTAATGCACATTTGGATGCAAAAATGCAACCTGAATCACTACAAACTCCAAATCCAAGGCGCAGTTGTTGGCAAAAGTTTGAGTTGTGTAACAAGTTGGTTAGATGCCCCAACCAACTTTCCTCCTCGAATTAACAACCAATTACCTGTACCTCTGCCTTTTGACAGTCAAGCTTATTAATGTTCCTCAGTCAAACATCTCTGCCGTTATGGCTGCCTGGCTGGATTCCACAGCAAATCTGGATCACCTGTAAGCTGAGCTTTTGAGTTGCCATAAGCCGACAGGGAAGTCTCCGTTCCTTTTGTCTATGTAGATCGGCTGTATAAAGATACTCAAAATTCTGTTTTATCTATATATGATGTAGATCTTGTCCACAGTCAGACTTCAGACTCATTACAGACCTATGCTGTGTACATCTGACTGGGCTGCGTGGATTGTTTCGGTCTTACTTGTATTGTGCGACGACACGAGTCCTAATTTTATTCTCACTTCTTGGGGGCAGGTTTTGGAAGCTGAGTTTTGATGTTGTACCATGAATTTGTAGCTTTGGCATCCTTGGAATACAAAGAGCGCTGACAGAAAATCAAGTTCGCCACCCACGTCGTCTTTATCATCATCATTGTACTTTGGCTGTTGCTTTCTGGCCTTACACAGAGAATTGTTCCACCAAATACTAAAGCTGTACAGAATGTCGATCTGACAGCCGATTGGATTCCCCAGTTGGTCGACTTGTGTATTTTGTTCAATTTAGAATCCAGTAGTGTGCTCTGGAACGTATCGAGATAGCGCAAGGCTCAAAGAAAATCAAAGTACCTTAGATATGTATTGAGACAATTCATCCATACAAATGAGGAAGGGCCCTTTCGGAACCCCCAGCCCAGAGACTTGACCTTCATCGGCACAACTCGCCACTTTGAATTGAATCTACACCAAAACACCAAAGAACAGCGACATCATGAAGACCACTTTCACCCTCCTCCTTATTGCCATGCAGACTATCATCCTCGCCGCCGCCGGCCCGGCCGACCCTCCCATGGGCATTGAGGTCCGTGAAGAGCACGGCAGCCTTGTCGTACGCGAAGTGGTATGGATCGCATTTCCCTCTTTCTGAGTAAAAGAAAAAAGTAAACCCCTAGCGCACACCTCACAGGGCAGAGCATGTTGAGCCTCTTCCACATATTTGAATGCTGACAAAAAAGACAGTCCTCCGAGGGCACTGGCCTCGGAAAGCGGTGCCGCGAGTGCGTCCACGTCGGAGGTAGGTGCACCATCGGCCACGGCAGCTGCTACGCCAGGGAGAAGGCCTCGTGCACCTGGTGTGGGAATCACTGCAAGTCGATCTGCATTCCCAATGGAGAGAGTTGTCAGAAGTGGTGTCTCTGAAGGAGGGGAGATATTGCCGAGTTGAGCTGGGATGGTTTGAACAAAGGCTCTTGTGTAGTTTATCCACAGAGGGTGCTCGGAGTTGTCCAAGTCAACGGTTCGGAGATGAAAGCGGATGGGTGTTGCGTTTGTCCCTTTGTCTAGTGTAGTTGACATTTATCTCTTAAACTTACTCGCTTGTTGTAATGCGTGACTTTGATCAAGCCCCACCCAAGTCATAATTCTTATTTTAGTTCTAGAACCCCAATACACTCCCCACGTTCTGCAGGCCAAGTGTTGCTCGCCAGTTGAAGATGGCTACTGAGAAACAGGAAAAAGTACCAAACACTGCTCCGAAGGCATTCCAGGCAGAGAGCAGTTTGCAAGCTATGCCAGGATAGTCAGGACTCAGCATGGAGTCCCGTAAGCATTTTGCTGAAAGTTCAAGTCTTGATTTTGTCGATTATTTGATATGCCATAAGCCAAGGAGGGTATTGAAGATGTCCTTTAGTAATGGTGGGCTTGCAGTTCCCGTTCGTCTTGAATTCCAGTGGAGCAACTTCGTGGTGGAAAAGTTGTCCTTTTCCGCCAATCTCACAATATGCATACTCGATAGGTTGACCATGCCGGCTCAGTATAAACTCGCATTCCTTCGAATCTTTTTCGCCAAAAGTACCGCCGGCCTGGAGGGCAACTCCGGTGACAAATAGGGAAAACGAGACTAATCTCATAGTGTTATAAGGACTTGGGCGAGGATGTGGTCAAGTATATTTCTTTTTTTCATAAGTAGCAAAGAGACTCCATTTAACAATTCAAAATGACTTGGGGAATTGGGCAACTTTATAGATTTGTACGGAGTGAAATTTGCCTTTCCCGACGTCCTAAAACTTCTAAATTTAAGTAGTGGTCCCGGCCCGATTCGTGGCATATACGAAAAGCTCCGGGCTTTCATGCACATATAAGGGACCGGCAAATTTCTAGCCCAAATCCATCGAGTATGGACCACAAAGTCTTTATGAAATAGAATTCATTTCAATATTCTAGTTAAAAATATGGCTAGCTATTTACTCTATGATAAGATGTGTGTAGAGTGCGATGCATGTAACATTGAAATTATAAACTCTTCCAATTGAAATCAAGTAGTTTGAAAAGAAAAAAAGGTGTCTTGTTTATTTTATTTAAGCGCAGTCTAAACGACTTTACTAAAAGCAATGCAAATATAATTCGAGTTGCTATTTACAACCCGCATCGTATCCGATAATGAAAGGATTTCTGAAAATAGTGCCGAATCTTGCTATTTACATTGTCCGTTCAATGCGCTGATTTACACCAAGCATGTTGGCAGCCGAAACCCCATTGCCTTTACCATTCGAATGGGCCTGCAGATAGCTTTGTAGCGCAGACTGGCTCCCCTCACCAACAGGAATATCACCAAACATTGCTCCCATTTCCCAGCTTTTTCTAGTCAGCAAACAGCATACCTGGGTATAGAGACTCTCCATGTCTTGCCTGTGAGCTTTCTCTGGCCATCCACGGCCTGTAGGATAGTTTAGTCCTGTCTCTTGCACTAAGGAGATCATAGACTTCTGTTGGTCCAAGTCCAAAATCAAACAGAGCCGGTGTCATTTCAAATGTTGCAACCGCAAAAGGTTTACCGAGGCCGAGGAAAAGACAGTTGTAGCCAATCTAAACTACGCCTGAAGTAGCGTTGTTACGGGAACATTAAAAGCTTGGTCCTGGGGAATGGGAAGCAGACCAGATCCCCTTTTGAAGCCTGATCCTCCCGACAGACCTCGGCAACCGTTTTGCGGGAGGGAAGTCTCCGTGGACATAACAAATGCTTTTCTGCCCGTCCCGCGCTTCACAACACTTTACTGTATCGTACCACCTGGACCGGGTGTACTGTATACAGTATCCCCCCTGAATATATATACCCTGAATATATATGAACTCCAGGGCTCCTTGACACCTGATCGACCAGTAAAATAAGGAAAACAAACGGGGCTGGAAACAACAGACTTAAGAGATTGTATGTAGGTACAGTGTAATTTGGAATATAGCCGGGTTGGTGACCACGGTTGGTACAAGAGGAGGATTACCAATTTGTGTGTATTTACAAGGCACGTTCGAGTACCGAATCCACATTCATATTCATTCAGGGGTTATAGTGTATATGCAAAAGTCAGAAATAGACAAACTGGAGGCGGTTCTACCCGCATGAACCAATCTTGCAGCGGGTGGATAGAAGAGGAGATTGAATTGCATTTCAGGTGCCTTTTCTTTTCGTATTCAAGGTTGAGTGGAACCACCCTCAGGTCAGGATAGCCGTTGCGGTCGAACTCAATCCACTTTGGCTGGCACCCTTTGATGCCCTTTTCTAGAATTTCGGGAGAGAAATCGATGGAACCAGTGGGTCAATTGCCTTAGGCGACATCCACCTCCATTGCAAACAATGGAGATGCCGCATTCGGGTTGCAAAAGGGGCTTGATGGCATATCACTGCATGCTCGGATTGCTGAAGACTTTGTGTACATAAGGCAGACGGCTTAGGCTTCATCCTTACCTAGCTTCCTTCTTCTCACCAGCCTACTCTCGGCTAGCCCAGTATACACTCGTTCTTGTTGTACTACTACATCACCTTAATCTAATAATCAACCTTAGCCGTTGGCTCTTTAATTACCTCCCACAATGCGTTTCACCGTCGCCGCCACCGCCGCCCTTCTCGGCGCCGCCATTGCCGCCCCGGCTCCTCAGCGGAACCCTGACCCGCGCGAAACCATCTCCATTCAGAACTTCGAGGCAATCAACAAGAACCAAAACAACGACGGCCCCGTCACCTCGGTATACTTTGAGATCTTCTCGCACCGCGAGGCCGGCGTCGCCGCCTTTGTGTGCAAGGCTGAGGCCGCCGAGGGTCTGAACAACTCGGACATTTTCGACTGCTACAAGGGTCCCTTGCCCAATGACGCGTACGCGTTCAAGCTCGTCTCTACTGCCGACAACACCTTCAACCTCAAGATCTACCACCAGACTGCCCCTGCGTAAGTTGTGACCCCAAATCCTTCGGCTCAGGCTGATAAATGTGCAAACGAAAGCAAAGAGGGTGAAAGCTGAGATGAACGAAACCTTCCCGTCTAGTTTTGGTCTCTTGGGCGACGTGAGCGTCGAGGGACAGTGCAGCGCCGAGTCTGGTGTCTCGACCTGTAGGAAGGACCAGACCGTCGCCGAGCTGCACGTTAACTAGTGGTGAAATAGGCATTGTTATGACTGGAGAGCAACGAGAGACTAAGGTTATTTAGAAAGTAGCGCTTTTAATCCAACTGAGTCGGCTCCAAAAATTGCGTGTAACGCCTGAAATGTCACAAACTCTGTTATTATCCTAAATTCACGTATGTATGATTCTCTGGGTTGTAGGTCAACCTGTCATTGTAAATCTTTTGTGTGATAGCAGTTGCCTTGGTCACCTGGCTTCTCTGCTTGTGTTGTTGGCCGTTTTCAATTGGTGGTCTTACACTGTAAATCTCGCAGCGACTTTGCAGCTCAGTTCGGCACAGGCCCAACCGGTACTTGTTAATGGTCTTCCATTAGCAGCTACAAAGCGGCCAATCATGTTGGTCCCTCAATCAAAAGCTTGCCATCGCCCAACTTTTCCAGCCCCAGATTCCGCAAGCCGGCATCTATTACGTGAGAATAAGCAAGTACAAGTGTCCATGTATTTCGTAGCTAACTATGCGGCTATCCGGATAGGTTGAGGAAATCCAAGACGCTGTGCCTTTGGACAAGAAGTATTTTCCCAGATTCCGCGGATTCCGGTAAGCACTACCAACCTGGTGACAGCAAATCAACATAGCGATTGGATGATCTTTTGAATGATGCCGGTTGAAAGCACAATACCGGTCAGGATTTGCTTGGAACAAAAAAATAAGACCATTTCATGACAAATTGAGCCTAGATTCAATCCTCGGAGATTGGCAGACCGAATGGGGCAAAGCTAAGGCTGTCCACATACGTAAGGTAGTCCCGGCATACGTCAATTATATCGAGGGGGTTGTTTGAAGCATGTCAGATGTGGTTAAGCCACGTCAAATTCCAGATCTTGGCTGCATCACACCCCTGGTCATGAACGCGTACTCTTGTCGTGTTTTCAGTTGGCACAAGAAAAGAATAGACAACCTGTCGGCCAAGGCAAATAGATGATAGATGGTTCGCCAACGCTTGGAATGGCTGCAGTGAGAGAGCCTCCAAGGTTTTCTGTGTCGGCGTGCCTAAAACAAAACATGTAAACATGAGCAATTTTCCTGTATAAATCGGGAGGCAGCTCTCGCCATTGACAACAACTTGGCCAGGTCCGGATCAAATCATCAATCAGGATCAAGGCAAGCAAAAGAAGAAGCCACCTAAAAGGGTGTATCAGTATATCCAGAAAAGGCACACGATGAAGTCCAGCGCAGTCCTCCTCGCCCTTTCTGCCCTGGGAGCAGCATTAGATGATGACAAGCCCGATGTCGCCAAGTTGATGTACCTGGTCGCACGCCAAGAAATCACCACCATCATCACCACCACGACCTCGACCTCGACCCCACCCGGAGCGGTCGTGACTCAGGAGCCTGTGCTTTCCTGCATTAGCTCCTACGGCGAACACCTCATCAGCGTTGCCTCCGAGGCCAGCTTGGGCATACCGACCATGCCGTCCGCGGTGCAATCCTTCTACGATGAGCTGACCCAAACTGCCACGACCGACTACTGGTGCGTCTTGGCCACCGCCAGCGTCCCGCCCGATATTGTTTCGCAGGAGATGGACTACTACTCCAGCCTCGCCGAGCACGGCGACGTATGGACCAGCCCACCGCCCCAGTGCAGCGACGCTTGGAACCAAGTCTTGACGGCGGCGTTGGAGGATCTCACCTCCGTAGCCAGCTCGTGTCAGAGGGGTGCCACCGCCACCGGCGCGTCGGCCACGCACACGGTCACGCAGACGGGCAACGCAACCTCGGCCACCGTCACTCCTGTTCCCACGGCTGCGGCGGGGAGGAGTGGGGTTTCTGCGGGTCTTGCGATTGGCGCGGCGGCGGTGTTTGGCTACCTTGAGCTGGCTTGATCTTGGGAAGATGTATACTTGAATGGTCTAGAGGTATCTGATCGAGGACTGATCCTAAGTTGCTAGGCTGGTATGAGCTTGTATGATGGGTAGGACTGCGGTTTTATCGTCAAAAGTGCTTGAGTCGACAAGCTAAAATGGTTTGATTCATTCAAGATGTATCAAATCTCTGTTGTCACTATCCTAACGATCTAGATGTTAATGAAATTCCATCTGCAATACAAAAGTGACACAAAGGAAGGTGGGAAAACCAAGCGAGGATGAATAACCCACAAGCAACCGACTGAGCTTTACCAGATCACTTTGGTATCCTCAGATAAGTCATGACTGGCTTGCTTCTACAGTTGATGTGATGGCAGAAAGGGTTACGTCTGAAGTACTCTTCTCCTATGGATAATGGCGCCCGGCTCTTGCGGTGTACTAATCTAATCTGTTCCACACTTATTGGCATCTGAGATAGTAGGAGCATTGTTTTCTTTTTGTATCTATCGGCAGGAAGCGTCATGTCATCGCGGTTTAGGCCTCGAGAGCGGTTTTGTTGAGCCGCGCTTCTAATATATGACTTGTCAATGACACCATTTTCAGGTATTATTCGTGTTTGAATAGACTTGTCTGATACGAGAACTCAATATTCAGATTGTGTGACAGCTTTGAGAGTCATCTTGTTTTCTGGCTATATAAACTTCAAAAGCAGATACATGTGTCTCTTGTGTTCCTTCGAAGATACTAGCGTCTTGTATCAGTCTCTGGAAAAGATATCAAAGTCCAACTCCACACTTCCTACTACTCCCAAGAATTTCAAGCCAGGCCCTGTAACTAGACTGTGCTTGATGCCGAGAATTCAGTGATGATGCACTTGACTCTTACTGGAAGACTTTATCTGAAAGCATTCAAGTTGACATTGTATCGAGCGAGCGGACTATCAAACTACACGTACTCATTATGATAAATAGGTCCCTCCAACCACGTCTTTGTGAACACTTTTGCTCCTTCATTGCACGTCTCATAACAGCAGGCAAAGCAGTCCAGCATGCAAACAATGTCCGCATCTGCGCCTTGTGCTTACAAACACCAGCCTTGATCTCGACTAAGGGGCATCAAGGGCACTCCTCCATGGTGAAAACCTTGGACTGGCCGGGACCGTGTTGCTGCGGGTCCCGCACAAAACGCCGCTCCCCATCATCATGAATCATGATCATCATCATCCTCGTCTCGCTTGCGGACGCCGCTAGGATCACCGGAACCAGGGTTACCAACGCCAGGGGAGTTGAAGAGAGGGTCCGAAGAGGTTTCTTTGGGTTTCACCGATGGCTCTCGCTTGCGGACGCGACGGTTGCCGGTGCCAGGGTCTTCCACCGGGGGCGGTCTGATGGTGGGAAACGTCGCGGATGACCTTTTGAAGACAAGTTCGTCATCATCGTCACCTGCGTCTCGCTTTTTGTGAAGGGGGTCTCTGCCAGTATCACCACCCGCAGGCCTTGGGGTGCGGACTTCCAATTTTGGGCCATTTGGCTGCGAAAATCAGTTGTTAATAGGGAACCCTGTGGTGGTGTATGGTGATTACAGCTGACTTACTCCGTTGATCACGGGGGGAAGGGCGAGTGCTACAACGGAGCCTGCCAGCACGGTGGTGCAAAAGACTGAGAGCTTCATTTTTGCCGAGCTTTTAAAAAGTGATATTGGGACAGGTGATAATGTCAGAATTCGTTGATCATGGATCCGAAAATAATAGAGCAAGATTGGGAGCAAAGGCTGGACGACAAGTCAGGTTGGTGCGCACTATTTATATTTAAGGACTACGTAGAGAGGAAACGGCTATATTTATAATTGGAATCAGATTACTCAACTCGTAAAAAATCGCTATTGGGGCACACGCTGCACATCCCAGTGATCTGTGTTTCATCAGTTGCGATAAGTGCTGGTTGTAGCGCTACGGCATGTTGCCGATAGTACGCTGCGCACGCCGAAAGTCTGAAATGAAATTAGACTTTGTGATCCTCACAGACGTCGTGCCAAGCTGAAACCAACAAGAGCTTGCCCGTCAAAGAATGCCACACCGCGGGATTAGAAAGTGCTGCGCTCTGGATATGGCGTTGGCAGCTGTCAGAGCCATGATTAGCATGCAAGACAACACGGCTTCAAGATGGTAGGGCGTTTCCGATTAGTTGATCCATTACTATGTACGCAGTCGCCATGAGTCGTTGCATAAAAGTCTCGGCTGGTCCGTGGCAAACCAGAACCTTGGGAATGGTCTGCCTGGTTTGGAGTGACACGCTTTGAGTTTGCAAGCAATCGCATCAAAACCACACCTTTGTCAGTTGGAAGCATGGCGTCCAAGAACCAGGGTTATACACATGCCGCTTTGCTATTATCGCAATTCGGCAAAAGTCCCGAAACGGAACAAACTTGATCTGGGGGTCTTATGCTAGTTCTAGAAGTCGCTATTTGATCATCGTAGAAATTCTTCAATATTCGTATTCCACCAACTCCCTCCTTGTCCACATCAAATTTCCAAAAGGCAATGGCATCTATCCGCGTCTCATGGGTCTTGCTTCCTATTTTGGTAGCCCTTGGGGCCATATCCATCTTTGGTTCACACACAAGAATCGCATCCATCAACGTCGAGACAAACACAGGCACCACCAGCGATGTGACCATAGTAACAGCGTGGTACCCGCAACCGGTTTACAATCTCGAATACCCCAATATGACGCGGTACCAAACCAGGATGCGGGATCCCTTCTCTAAGCTGCACCACTCCCCTAGTCGCCTACGCGCAAAGCCTTTCTCGGCCAAGTTGCGCACATGAACCCGTTCAGCTCGACGTACTTCCTCTGGCTCGACGCCGCCACCCAATCGCCCTACAAGGGAACCATGGCACCGTGGCCTGATCCGAGTCGAGTCAGGGATTTGCTGCCGGTCAACAAGGGCTGGGTGGATAAATTACAAGTCAACGCCCGGGAACCGAAGCCGTGCTTGGAACGTGGCTTCTTTGACCAAAACAATGCGCACTTGGACCGGACGATCGCAGATATATTCTGATCTTTTGACCTTTCTTGAATCCTCCGGCTCAAGCAAACAAGCTAACCCCTTTTTCACTTTTGTTTCCCTGCCGTGTCTTCTTGGGGCCTTCTTTGGGAGCACGAAAAGGGCCACGGAATGGTACAGTGAGAGATTCTACGACACAATGAAACAGTATCTCCCCAAGTGCAAGTTTGTCGGGGTCGATGCATACTAGCTTTAAGCCTGAAAGAACTCCATCATAGTAATCCCTTTGGAACAAGTTGGGACTCAAATTTCCGAATCGTTCGACATCTTAGATCAGTGTGGTGGGATTCGAAACCTAGATTCTTTACCAACCTGAACGGCAGCACTGTTTATATGCTTTGTTCACTCAAATCCGAGAAGTAAGACCCTCCACCGCTGTTGTTCCCTCCTCCTCAGGCCACTTAGGCTCATACTCCCCAAGGAAACAGCTACCAATATCATACCCCAGCTTCGAGACGTCGTAGCTCGCCGCGCCCAGCAGGTATGTCAGCGTCTCTTCCCTATCACCGCCGAACCTGCTGGCGATGTTGCCAAAGTACGACGGCTGGAAGAGCTGCGGCACGTTGGCCTGCAAGGTCGAGACGGCGAGGGCAAACATGTTTGCCATGTCGTCGTAGTGCCGCGGCTTGAATCCCGGGTGCAGGTCCAGGAGCTGCTTCTTCACCTCGGGCGTGTGCTCGCCCAGCGAGAGGAGGAAGTTGTTGTACTGATTCAGAGATACGCTCACGAGGTAGTTGCCTCCCTCGGTCGCGCGCTTGTCGATGGCTGTAAGCAGGCCTATGAAACCCATCAGGCCGGTCCTAAAATAGTGACGATGTGAAATTAGCTTAGCTTCAACACGAGTGTGGAAGCTGTCCATAATCTCGCTCCCACATGCAAAAGTACAGCCACTTACTGGTAGTCCGAATTGGGTAATAACGGAATGACTGGCTCATCCAGTCCCAAGAACCGCCCCATCATCCAGGTGGCTCCCGTCACACAATCCGAGATCTGCTGCCACCCGGATCTCCCCGCCCACGGGCCCTCCCAACCATAGCAGTTCTCACGCACGAAGACTATACCCCTTCCACGCCGCCGTCCCAGCGCATGAACGTAATCGGCCCCAAATCCGAGCCGATCCAGCGTGCCGGGTCGGTAGCCATCCAAGACAATATCGGCATCCTCAATCAACCTCTTCAAGGCGGCCCGGCCTTCATCCGTCTTGAGGTTCAAGGTCACGTCTCGCTTACCCAGGTTGCCATCCACCAGAAGCGGGCCCATGTCCGGCAGCTGGTCGTTGGACACGCGGATGACTGTCGCGCCAAATAGCGCCCCCAGCTTTGCGATCGTCGGGGCCGCGATGGCGCGTGAGAGGTCCAGCATCTTGAGGCCCTCCAACGGCCGCTGCTTGCCCGTGACGGATGGGTAGGGCACGGGTGGAATGGCATCGGCGTCCCGCTTCTCCAGGAAATAAATAGGGTGGTTGACGGTCGCTTTGCCATGCTCTGTAGCCAGGAACTCTTCCCGGGTCAAGCACACGGTACCGGCCTGGCGGTAATGTCCGTTGGCCTCGGCGTCGAGCCAGTCCGAATCGAACTGCCGGACGGTGTCACAATACTTTTTGATGATATCCTCGGTAGAAGACAGTCCCGGGTTCTCCTTGGGGAGGTCCACCATAGTCAAGGAGCGGTCGGAATTCATACTGCCGTGGAGATGGAACCATTTACCATCCTGAGTCGGGTAGATGTTTGTGCAAAAGCGACGCCAAGGGTCGTACATGCGGCCCAGGTCGTACTTGACGTAGCGAGCCGCCACGGCCGGGTCGGTGATAGTCTTACCATTGACCCGAGCGCAGGCTGCGGAGAACAGAAAAAGTGAGGCGATGTCGGAGTTGACGGTGGCTTTTTGCTCGACATTGTACCGGTCCTTGGCAATGGCGGAGCCGATGGTTGCCACCAAAGCCCAAAGGGCGGAGCTAGTCTCTGTAAACTTGAGGGGGACGGGGATATAAGGTGTGTCTATGGTTGATTGCAGAAAAGATGTGTTGGAGGCGGCGGAGTGGACTTTAGGGGGTAGCTGGAGGCGGGTGTCCTTGAGCAGGACATGGCGGAAGATACGGTCCGCCTCCTCGCGAACTGAATACGATTTATCTGCCATGTTGCCACAGCGGCAGAGGTTCGCTAGACCAGTTCACCTATTTGCTAGATATAAAATAAAGAGCAAAATTCCTGTTCGAGGTAGTGTTCTATAGTCGTGTTAGTGACCGTCTCGTTAATTGCGCAGAGCTGGACCCATGCGCGATTATTACCCAAACTCGGAAACCTCTTGGTCAATTACGTACCTACCTATGGACTTTCACTGGTAAGTTGATGTTTCGCAATTGTAGGAAGCAAAGACAGGTATTTGGATTGTTCGGGTAGCGCGGAAAGAAACATAAGACCTCGTATGCTTTTATGCGTCTCCGCCGGCAGCCCGGACGTGCCGGTCGTGCAGTGCCCCTGGAGGGGCACAACCAAGTATAGCCCACTATAATGCGGGGAGCCTCGGCTGCCCTTGAAAGTCGGAAACCGCAGGATCTGATCTTTATCTCCCCACAAAAACATGCCGGCCGATGTGATATCAATCATGGGGTATCTGTATTCAGGAATGTATGCCATTTTACCTCTGGAAAACTTCAGCACAAATAAAAGGGAATCGGCACTTCAAGCACCACCCTTCATCGTCTCCCTCAGCATGGGTGCAACCTGCTTGCGACTATGCTCCCTATTGTGCTGGTGCCAACACCTACACCACTCCACCCGGCCAGCGTCATCGCCGTAATCGTCAAGTTCGCCATCCTTGCCCCAAGTTTCAAGGTGAAGCTCCTCGGTGTAGCTTTCAGTAAACTTCCTGGCTGTGATCGTCGCTCGCTTGTTGAACGCGCAGAGCAACAGCTCACGGGCCAAGTGCTCCCCATCGGGCTGCACCGTCATGATGCTAACCAGGTCAAGCTGGCGTTCCGTCGCCCACTCGCGCACGTCTCTGAAAAGGTCCTCTTTCGGTCCAACACGATCCAGCAGGTAATGAAATCCTTGGGGCACCGACGACACGCCGAGACGCTGCGTGCCGTCCTGGTCAGTAGACGTCCACTCCTTGTAATCCTTTCGCAGGACATCACGATAGTTGAAGCCGGTTATGTCCTCTTTAAGCTGTCCAAGTTCGTCAAAGTAGGCTTCGCGATCATATTCCAGCTTCTCGGACTTGATTCTCTCCTCGAGCATGTCGGCTGTCTCGATATCCAGGGGCGTTGTTTTGGACTTGGACTTTAGGCAGTGTGTATCGGCCACAACCGGGCCCATCGCTATGCGCGCCAGCTGTGCCGCCAGACTTGGGCTTCCAGGTTGGGTCGTGTCTGCATCCTCTCCCGAGGCGCCCGTCGCATGAGCGATCCGATGCCATGTCTCCCGGCAGTATTCCATCACCAAGCTCACATTGCTCCCGCAAGGCCTGATGACTCTTGGCTCATCTCCCGTGTCAATGGGCACCGTGCCCTCGTCGACGTGGTGATCAATGCAGCCCACAACACTCTTTCCAAAGCCTCTTTGAGCCAAGGGGCCCGTGAGTTCGTTGTGGTCGACTAGGATCCATTTCGTGTCCTCTGGCTTGAGCTCGTCTTCGCCTGGGAGATTTGACAAAGAGATGAGCTGTTCGCGCTGCACACCGGCGGTGGCAAACACGGACTCGACGTCTCTGCGGAGATGGATATCCTCGTGCGGTATGTTTGCAAGTGGTATATGTAGTGTGTAGTTGGGCGCAGTGTGAGATCGTAGATAGGCGTACAAGAAGGCGGAGCAGAAGGAGTCGAGGTCTAATTGTATAACCGGCAGTTAGCTGCATGATTCACTGTCTAAACTTGAAAAAAGTAAAATTCGAACGTACCGGCAGCTTCGTTGCCCACCACAAGGTGGAGAGGAGCTTGTCGCGTGCTCTTGGGGGCGACCAAGGCTCGCTTCGCTGTGGCAAGGAAGCCTGTGATGGAGCGAGGATGTGGTGATGGAGGCATTTCTAGGATGGGTCGCGTTGATTAAAGATTAGGACTTTGTAGACTGATAGTGGTATCTAAATGACAATTAGGTAGTTTTAGAACTAGTTGGTGATCTAAACATCAAGCCCGGGACCAATAATGCATGGTAGCGAAGCAACTACTACGTCAGGGAGAAAAGATTACGACGAGGGGTCACCTCCATTTTGACAGCCCCGGTTTTATTATCCACTGCTTTTCATACTATAGTAAAGTCAGTAACGCCGATAACGGCCCCGCGTTCCCCAATCCCCAATCCCCAAGGCAGCTTACCCTCCACACACCTTGTCTGCCAACCTTGGGTGGTAGAGGTACCAAGGGCTGGGCATCGACAGCCCGAACCAAACATGTGGTTTGTACATAAGGTACTTTGTGCTACAGGCAATGCAACGATACGCTTACATACATTCCTGTATAGGTACCTTAACTACAGGAGGATCTTCAGCGTCTGAACAAGCTCCAAAGCCAAACCCCTCGGCCCCGGGCTCCGACTTTTAAGGGGCAGAGGGGCATTTAGGAAACCCTGTCCTTGTGTCGCATGCTAAACCTATTGCGCGGTGAATCTGATGCATATATCCGAATCAAAAAGAAGTCCGTGCATGATGCATGAGAACTCTGCCACGTATCGTTTTAGTGGTAGAATTTGCGTACAGAACAGACAGTCAACAGAATCAATCAATCAGCCGAAAAATAACGCGACATCTAATCTCAGGGCTTATCCCTACCACGTAAACCGCGCGCGATCCATAATTAAGCCGTGGCTTAATTCGTAACTTTGTTTGTACCTGTGGGTCCACTCAAAGATCGCTCTGGATTAGGTCTACCATAGTAGCAACATCCCTACCCCCCAGTGCAACAAACCAGGCTGGAACCGGGATTCATCGCATGTGGGGTTGGCGCATTTAAAGCTGTCAGCCGATAAACGGCGAGCAACCCGCGGGCAGATGACGGGACGAGTCGTGTTGCATGCCTTGATGGCAGGTAACGTCTAGATCTAGGCTGAACTAGGTAAGATAGAGATACCTAGGTACTGTTAATGCGGTGGGGTCGAGGAGGGTGGTGATTCTATTAGACTTGGACGTCTTTGCAATTTTAAAGCATCTCATCTCTTCTACGGACCTCTTTCTCGACCACCTTCTTTCCCGGACACTAATCCTCTGTCTGTGTTCCCTGCATCTACATCTCCCAGCACTTTGATTCAGACAACGACGCGTACCCCCAGGCTGACACAATGGCCGCCAAATCCCCTACCCGCCTCGCCATCCTGATGGCCGACACCCCTATGCCCAACACGGCCGCAAAGTACGGCGACTACGGCGGCCTTTTCACGTCCCTCTTCACCACCGCCGCCCAGCCCGAACCCATCGAGTCCGTCCTCTCCATAACCAAGCACGACATCGTCAACCACGTCGGCTCGTACCCGCCCCTCGAAGACGTCGATGCCGTCCTCATCACGGGGTCCAGGTACAGCGCCTTTGCCGACGACGCCTGGATCATGGCCCTGGTCGACTACACGAGGCGTGCACTGCTCGAGACCAACGGCAGGGTCAAGGTCGTTGGCATCTGCTTCGGCCACCAGATCATCGCCCGCGCCCTGGGCGGCAAGGTTGTCGTCAACGAAAAGGGCTGGGAGGTGGCCGTGACCGAGGTCGAGCTGACGGAGCGCGCGAGGGAGTTCTTTGGCCTTGAGACGCTGGTGAGTTTTTGTTTGGGATGCAATAGTAGCAGAGGAGAGTAAACAAATTCAACTGTGTGACTAACCGTGGTTCTCCTTTTGCCATCGACTAGAAAATCCAGCAAATGCATCGCGACATCGTCCCGGAGTTGCCCAAGACCGACCCGCCGACCCTGCTCCTGGCCACCAACGACGTTTGCCAGGTCCAGGGCATGCTCTGGCCCGGCCGTTGCGTCACAGTTCAGGGTCACCCAGAGTTTTCAGGGGAGGAAATGCGCGAGATCCTCGAGACCAGGCACGACGCAGGCATCCACCCCGACGAGCTGTATAACAGCGGCATGTCGAGGGCCGCTATCCCACACGATGGCATCGCCATTGCAAAGGGTTTCCTCAAGTTTATGAGGTCATGATTTAGATAATCAGTTCTGCTCTTGTTGATGGCGCTTTGACAACAGCTAATGGAACCGGTTTCGAGGGCTGAAGAGTCGTGTGACGAATAATAGAGCGGATCTTGATAGATGTGCGGTTTCTCATCCAATTTGAGTTCCTTGCTACCATATAATGAGGCAGATGTCAAGAAAATCTAGACTTGGTATAGTCTATGTAGCTGACCAAGAGGATTGCAGACATGGAGGCTGGGGAAAAGCCAGATGCAACGCCATGGTTACTTGGTAAAAAGGTAACCAGCAGTATATATACATAAAAGCAGCAGGGGTATATATAAATAAGAACTTCCGAGCCAAAACGCCTCGCCGTGACAAAAAACAGCCCCACCTTTCGGTTGGGGCCTAACAAATGCTTTTCGATACCCGTACCCTTTAGCATTGTGATAAACCTCCCGGCCCGACGCTGATCCAAAAACCAAACATAGCCGCCGATCATTAATCCTGGTCCTCCGCATCCCACCAGTTTCTCGGAGCAGTGGACTTCCTCGGCGATGCAGCCGCAAGCGTAGCTTCGTTGGCCATCTCCTGCCTCCTCCTGATCCTGGCCAGAGACCCATCATTAATCATCTCCTGTCGGGACTTGCCCGAGACAGCCCCTCCGTCGCCCCTCCTGTCCTTCTCTCCGCCCCGGGCTCCAAGACAGGCGGACCAGCACCCCCTGACCCCGCCACCGCCGCCGCCACCACCTCCGCTCCCCAGCCCGTCCCGCACCCGCTCCCTCAGAGGACCCCAGAAGCCCCTCTCGTCGCGGAACCTCCAGGGCCGCTCGCGCCACATGAACAGGGACGAGTTGACTGTGCCCTGAATGGAGAGGCTGACCATGCTGAGGCACAGCAGCCACAGCGGCTGGCCGGGGAGCTGCTGCTGGGTCGCGGTGAAGTAGTTGTCAAAGTACAGGACGTGGCTCAGGAACGGCACCATCCACATGGCGATGTAGAGAAGCGGGTAGATGAAGAGCATGATGAGCTGCTTGCGTACCCTCGACCGCGTCTTGGCCACCTGCGTCCCGCTTTCGTACGCCAGCGTGCTGCCGCCAATGTCGCTTCCGGCAGATCCTCGTCGCACAGGGGCGTCGTCTGTGGCGGCCGTCTTGGACGTCGTCAATGTCGCTGCCAGCGGCGGCGGTAGCGGGATCATGTGGAGATTTTTGTCTTTCTGTGTGTCGTCCGTCTCCTGGGAGGTTGGACTTATCAGCGCAAGGGCAGAGGTGCTCGGCGTCTCGGCTTGCTCCATAGGCCCAAGTTCGAGTGTGCTCCCCAAAGGACCACTGGGAACATGCAGAGACAACGAGGGGGTCGTGCCCCGTCGCTGTCGTTGCTTGGGGATCTCTTCAGGCAACTGCTCTAGCGATATGTCAATCAGCGGCGAAAAAGGAGGCGGCTGTCGAGTTCGCGTCCGGCTCGCTGCGGGCTTTGATGCCTCTCCCGCAGGCGCCGCTGACATGGACAGACGGGACCTCAGGGGCGGCGTTGTGTTCGTTGGAAGCTGGAGCTGCTCTGTCCAGTTCCACGTCATGCGACGATTACTGAGCCCATCGATGGGCGTATTTCGGGAGCTGTTGTCCACTCTCTCTTCTGAACCGACCGTCTCGGGCCCGGGTGAAAGCTCGCTTGCCTGGTTGAGCCTGGCGGCCGTCTCGGGGTTCCAAACCATGGGCGAAAACTTGACCGACTTGCGCCGCTGGTCAGCCTCCTGCCAGTCTATCATCGTCTTTGATGACGTGTAGCCAGCAGCCGAGACCCAACCGCTGCCTTGACCTGCATCTTGCGATGCCTTCCGACTTCCAGTCGGCGAGCTAGGCATCTTCCCAGGTGTCGAAGAGATGGCGCTATTCTTCCTAGTGGCCGCCGTGCTGCCGCTTGGCAGCAGGTCGGTCATCTGTATCATCTGCTTCTGCGGGCCCCCGGCGCTGGTGGTGCTCGACGACACGAGCGTCGCGGAGGCCGCCGTCTCGGATGAGCGCCTGGACCAGTCGTGGGCCTTGGCGTACCTCCACTGCGCGAAGCGGACAAACAAGAACAGGCCGACGTACAACGCGACGATCAGGCAAAATATGACGTAGCGCGGCACCCAGGCCAGATACATCCTGTACCAGCGCTCGCGCAGCGGGAGGTAGCACATGGCACCCGTGTCCTCAAAGCCGGGCATGCCGCCGACAAAGGCCAGCGACGCGTCCAGGATGGGGAGCAGGGTGATGGCAGTGTACGCCCAGTATCGGTAGGGGTAGAGGCCGTTCCCGCCGCCCTGCCTGCGCGGCCGCACGATGTAGAGGACCGTGTGCAGGGCTATCAGCAGGGCGGCGACGTCGGCGGCCTCGATGCCGATGGTGAGGGAGAAGCCGCTGAACTGACAAAATGGCGCGCCGCTGTGGATGCGGCGATTTTGATGCACCGCGAATGATACCAAGGGGAATCCAACGTAGCAGATTCCCCTGAGCAAGTCAGCCGCTAACAGTAGCAATATCAAGCTGAAGTTTTGTGATAGCGTCGATGCGTTAACCCAGCTCTCAGATCTTGGCGTTTCTTCTTGTTTAGTTTTGATGCAAGGCCAAAAGCACACTTACTCGTGACGGAACACCCGTCTCATGCGCAAAAAGTGAAATGAAGCAACCAAAGTGCAACACAAGCTCACGGTACCAACGCATAGTGATATGAGCTTGAGTGCCATGAGTTCTCGGGGGTCTCGAAAGTACTGGCCCATGCTAGGGTTGTACGCAGTCGTTGGAGACGACATGGTAAGAAGATCATCATGGAGGGGGTTCCGAGATAATAGAAGTAGCTTTGTCGTCCAAGTAAAGGTTCGGTTTTGCTAGGATATGCAAGTAGGTACCTGATGCATTCAAAGGTCGGGTATCCAGGGTCACGACGTTGAGCCGTCCTCTGGGGACGTCCTCATGATGACCAGGGATTTGCTGTGAAGGGAAATCGCGGTGAAGAAACAGAACACGGGAAGTTTAAAGGGTAGGCCGAAATTGGCAATCGGTGGCGAGATCGGTGAAGGCCCAGGCAACACGGCGGGATTTTGTTGCTTCTGACCCAACTTATCAAGGCATAAAGACGAAAGCCAACCTTTTTTCCCTTGCTGATCGTCTCACTTTTTTTCCTTTGCGGTCGGTAGCGTGGGGTCCGACAGAGATTTAGGCCTAGAGCAGCCCTCCCCAGCCAGATCGTCCCCGTGATGTCCAGTGAGATTGACCGTTTATGAGGCGGCGTAACCTACCCACCAAGAATGTTGATGGACGGTGGGCAAAGCCAAGGTGACGCTCACGGCGATCCCTGCCTGTGCGTTGTCCTGCGGATGGTCTTCCGCACTCGGTTTGGATATATATGACAGATCGATAGAGATATGTGGTGCGATGAGGCGTCGCCGAGTTAGGGGAGATAAGACAGGGGACGGCAAGACAAGGGTGTGTGAATTAAACAAAAAGCAATATACCGGTACATACCCAACTCACTGGCAAAACTGATTTGTGTGCGCAAGTTCCATCCAGTAATCATTTGACAAAACGCCACGGGAAGCAAAGAAACAGGGATGAACAGTGGTATGCCAGCCATGCGCCACTCGGCACTTTTCCCACTCAAGCCACTGCCTCGGGAGATCAAGTCCGATTCACATTCTTTATTATCCTGTCGAGAAGAACAGAGAGGAGGGGATGACGAAGTGAAATTAGACCGAGGAAAAAAAGACAAAACTGGCTCGACGACACTGGTCAGAAATGGTGATGGTGTCAGCCAAGTCCCAACTAGGCTTAAGTTGGCGCCTCATGCGTCTGGGTTCAGAACCAAGCACGGCAGTGATGTACTACACGCTATGTAGTAAACCAACCCTGGTGGCCTACGGTTTTATACGACAAGGGGTAAAAAGGAAATAAAAAGAAAATAAAAAAGGAGACGGGAGATCTGGTACAGTCGAATCAGAAACGCGCGGAGACTCTTCCAAATCTTTTTGGTGGCGTACAATAACCTTTGTGGGGGGATGGGAACTTCTCAAAGGCTGATACCTCTTTGGACTCGTGGTTTTGCCTTTTCCCATCGACGGGGGTGAGCCAAAAAGCCAAAACGCCCATGTTCCTGCAAGATCGAGATACAAAAGGTGCTAAAAAGGGAGCCAACTTGGGGAAAAAATGTCACGATGGCGTCGATCGCCCGGACAAGTGACGATGACAATCTGCTAGTACTAGCTAGCCTCACGCAAACCCCGACAGCCAAGACAGATATCGAGTCAAGTCTTTGCCAGTCAATCCAGTCAAGCAGTGTGGTATGGGGTTATTTCCAACAAGACGATGCCAAGAAGGGCCGTCCCGGATAACCATGTGGTGTGAATGCGATGCGAGTTAAAAAGAGAGCTTTTTTTCGGCACCATGCTTGACAACAAAAAGAAGAAAAGGTTGGCCATCGCTCCGTGCCAAGCGAGTCGCTTGTTCCCGATAGTCCTTTTGTCTTGTCATGACCTGCCGGAGAAAACAATCCGATTAAATTTTCAACGTCGACGTAGAGTTCAGCTTTCAGGTGGGTTTACAAATCACAAAAGGGGTCATACCTCGGCGATTTGCTCTCATGTTGGGAACTACAAGTAAAAAGAATGGAGTCGGTGGCGGGAGCACCCCCTCAAGCCACCCTAGAGACTGGGGCAGCACGGAAAAAGTGAATTCCAAATGGGCAAAACCTTTTTGGGCAATTCCCGAAACCTTTGGGTTTAGCAAGCGCCAACCCACAAACCGAACGCCTCGCTATTGTCTAAAAGCCAACCTGAACCCTCATGTTGCACTGTCGCATTTTGTATCGTCAGCTAGCCAGCCAGCCATCCAACTGGCAAACAGAATATCCAGCAACGCCCCAGACCCGATTTTAGCCGTCT
Organism: Pyricularia sp. CBS 133598; assembly: GCA_004337975.1. Classification (NCBI taxonomy): domain Eukaryota; kingdom Fungi; phylum Ascomycota; class Sordariomycetes; order Magnaporthales; family Pyriculariaceae; genus Pyricularia; species Pyricularia sp. CBS 133598. The sequence continues at coordinate 38,025 of RRCJ01000031.1, read as the reverse complement.
GTTTCAGCCGAGAAGGTTGATGTGCGGCTCGGGCCATTTCCCCCAAACCAGAGGCTTGTCTCCGAGTCTCCCGCTGACGGGGGCCAGGATCTTCATCCGCCGCCTCTCCTTGTCCACGGCGGCGACGTACACGAATCCCGACACGGGCGCGTACCGAATCTTGTGCGCTGGGTCGTTGGGTGCCGCGTCCATCATTGCCAAGACCCAGTGAGCCATTTCAGGCAGCGGCTGCGTGATTCGCTCCAAGGCGCCAGCTTCGGCTGGGTAGTCAGAAGCTACGGGAAAAATTATTGTTAGTAATACGATTACGAGTGAGTGAATTATAGGGGCAAATGAACAAAATAAATAAAAGTGCAAACCTTCGGGTGACGTGTAAATGGCCAGCTCGTCAAACGTGACTTGCTGAGTGAAAGGGCTGAGGGTGATTTTGGCATCTCCGAAAAAATACTCCTTGATGCTCGCTTCTCCCATGTGCTGCAAAAAGCCTTCGTCCCTCTCCATGACGCCACTAGACTTGTCAAGCGCCACCACGGATACGTGCTCCCCGAGGACGTTCTTGACGCCTGAGAATCTCTGCGTAAGCTCGTTGTGCAGACTGGGCGTGTCGATTGTCACGATTATGTTTACTGTTCCCATAATTGTTAGCATGCAAAACATACGAACGGTAGTCGGGGGAGGGGGAGAAGCAATCCATCCAGTCCGTCCATACCGTTTAGCTCCTCCGCAAGGTGAATCAACACATCAGCCCCCTTCCCCTCCACATAAGGCGGCGCATCGATAAGCATCCCGGCGCTTCTGACCGACGGATCATCCGCCGCCCGGGCCGATATGGCCGACGAGATGGAGTTCACAGCCCCCTTGTAAAGATCCACATCCTCCTCCACGCGCCGTCGTCCATAATAGAAGACCAGCGGCAGCTTGACCGGCACGGCGCTCGGCCCGCTGCTGGGCGCGGCGCCCCACCCACCCTCGCTCGCCACGTCCATGACCGTGCCAAACACCGCCGCCGACAGCGTCCCGGGCAGCGTCAACACGCCTTCGCCCGGGTCCGCATTGACCACCATGGGCTGCGCACCGGTCCGCGTCGCCCACGCCGCCAGCGTCCGGACCAGGCTCGTGCGGCCGCAGCCTGTCCCGCCGGCGACGAGGACGCGCGGGCCGTGAGGTGCAGAGCGGCCGCCGCTGCTCCTGGCTGCGGCCTCGCGGGACCGTTGGAGGAACGCGTGCAGGTTCAGGTGTGCGGTGTTGGCGGCGTCGTCGGGGCCCGCGACGGATTCGTGGTCCGTGATGCCCTCGACAGAGATGTTGGCGCCGTGCCAGGAGAGCAGTTTCGACTTTACGCCCGAGAGGGTGTAGGGTACGTTGAGGGCCAGCTCGGTGCCGTCGCGCTCGGCGCTGCCCCTGGTGAGGGTGAGGATGATGGACGCGCCATGGGAGACGGAGAAGCGGTATTCCTGGCGCGGCTCTAGGGTGTATGTTCGGGAGGCTGAGGTTGCAGGCTAGAGTAGTACATCGTCACTGGCGTAAGCATGCGAAGCATTCAAAGTTGAGTCAAGGGGGGTACAGGAGAGGGTCGAATATAGTTTGGGGGAAGAGTTAGGTATGTAGACTTAGGTACCTTCTCGGGGATGAGCCCCAAACCTGGGATAGACATGGCAATGACCCAGTGACTAGATGCGTTGGCCGGTCAATTTACCGAGGATTTGTTTTCGCGCTTCCTATCTATGCACAAGACTCTTAACAACCTTGCTTGCTGGACTTTGTTGGGTGGTGATTTCGGTCAGAGAAATTATATGCACATAGGGAATTGAAGCTAGGACGAAGCTCCGGTACGAGCTTGAGCTTTGCGAATCTGAAAGATCCAGCCAAAGCTTGCAGGGATGTGCTTTTGCGTGTGAACAGGTGGGGCGTCGAGGTGGAGGATGACGCAGGGGGGCCAAGGCGGGGATTTGGGCCCTGTAGATGATGCTGTTGTCGGGCGCATATAATGTTTGGTTGAAACTTCTTGTGCTGTGTCCAGTTCCAAATATAGGACCAGGAATACAGGAACCTTGTGAGGGGACTTTGGATAATAAACAAAAATGGTCTCTGCGATTTCGTTTCCCAAACTTGTTATATAGATAATGATGTTAGAATATCACAACAAAGCAAACTCAAAGCAGGTCAACAAATGGGAGAGAAATATACAAAAATAAACCCAGTCATGGATCGATCATATATGTAGGTAGTTTTCTAAACATATTTCATAGGCAAATGAAATGGTGGTATTAGGCCGCCCCAGGAAGGAGTAGAGAAGATGGAGAATGAATATATGCTGCCTGCAGCCAGTTTCCAAAGTCATCGCGACATCTCATCAAATATTTTGATCAAACTCCTCACGCCCTTGAGAACGTTCTCGTCCGGCCCCTGCCCAGGCACCCATGCGGCGTGCGCAAAGTCGATCAACCTCAACTGCAGGACGGGCTCTAGGGTTTCCACCGACCCGTCGCTGCTCACATCGTCATCGTCTTCGTCATCATAACCGTCTAGAGCACCGGCAGCCTTCCTCATTAGCACATTATTATCGCCGCTAACGTCAATACCGCTGTCGACTCGGGCTGCGGCGTTTGATGGTGACCGACCCTTGTTCGCAGCAGCCTCGGCCTCGGCCTCGCGCCTAGCCAGCTCCTTGAGCCGCTGCCTCTCCGTCATCCGCGCCTCCTTGCGCGCCGCCGCCTCCGCGTTGACCTTGATGGCGTGCTTCAGAGCCGGGCCGTCACCCTCGAAAACGAACAGCAGCGATGCCGAGTACATGCGCGTCTCCTCGGCGGCCAGGCGTTTCTCCACCTTTTTCAGCTCCTCGCAAAAGGCCTCGGCGACGAATTTCGCATCCTCCTCGCTCACGCCGCTGCGCGGGTTGAACAGGAACCGGCGCATCGACTCGACGACGGTCGGAGTGCTGACGCTGAAGCGGCCCCAGTCCTTGTCGTACTTTTTGTACTCCTCCGGGTCGAGCTCCTGGTCCCTCTCGGAGCCGCGGTACACGCGCATGCCGGCGACACGGAACCCAAGCTCCTTGTGGGTTGTCTCGGCGCTGATCTTGTCGAACCGCCGCTTCTTCTCCTCGGGCGCGTCGTCCGCCCACAACCTGACGCCGAGCTTGCAGTCCATAATGTTTGGCCGCGAAAAGCCGTAGGCGCTGTTCTCGAGCACGATGGCGATGTCGGTGGCGATCTTCTTGTTGCGGTTCGGCCGCCACGCGATGCTCTCCTCGCCCGGCGCCGGGGCTTCTGGGGCCGGGTGCAGCTGATGCGCCAGGGCGACCACCTCCTCCTTCAGGTGCTCGCTAAGCACGTCCGAGACAACGGGGAGCTGCTGGTTGATGGAACTGATGTCGGTGTGGTTGTTGAGCTGCAGCGTGCCCATGAAGACGGGCATTACGTCGGCGAGCTCGGGGTGTTGTGCGTTGGCCGACTCGTAAAACTCGACCTCCTGCTTCGTCGCGGGCTTGATGAATAGTTCGCCATCTGGATCGCATAGGGTGCCGGCACTGGGAGTGGTGGGAGAGAAGATGTTAGACAAGAGTTGGCCTGGGTAATTTGAAGGGGGCGTGCGCCGTAGTTCACAGGCGTTCGTCTGGTATCTTCCTGTGGGGCAATAACACTGTAATCTGGGTTTAGTGCACTTACTGTCCCGCAACTGCATAATTGTAGTCAATAAGATCTTTACGATCTGGTATGCTCTTGGTTGCGAGCATTGTAGGAGGTTCAGGAAGGGCGGGGTGCGTGTGGGCGGGCGCGTTTGTGCGATTTGCCGTGCGCCAGAAAAGGGGGATTCAACAAATTGACTGGAGAAAAAAAAGAAGCTATTACGGGTCGTCGCCAAACTAGGTAATTCTCAACTGGAAACACTCGGACGCTGTGGCCTGAAATTCAGTGTGACGAGACGCACAGAGGGTGTTGATCGCCTATGTGTTGCTCCTTTTCACTATCGATAAATGGGTCGTTCCGTCGCAACAGAGATGGGCAGACGTCATAAAATTCAAAACACCTGGTTGTGGCGCCGTGGGGTTGCTCCGAGACCCTGGAAAGTAAAGCAGCGATTGCGCGTCTTCAATTTGATGCTCTTCTTCGTCTTCGGAGACGTGAAAATAATTCGAATTGGTTGAAGGGATATGAAGATCTTGTCCAAAAGCAATAAAGAACCAAAGAAACAAGAAATTTGAAAATTCTAGGGAGGATGGAAGAGAAATAATAATAAAAAAAGATTTTATTCACGAGATAATAATAGGAGGGCAGGATGGAAAAAAGGAGGTGACTGACAGGCGACCATGCGGCTAGGCAAAGTTAAGGGACCAAGCTAAAGCTGGAATCCTGCATGGTCACGTATCCGGTGGGACTTGGGGTGACAAGGATTATTAACGGATTCGATGGATGCCATCGAGGTTACTTTCTATTACCGTGGGGTACCACGTAACTGCGGTAACTTGCAAATTATATGCAGCGAATGCCCAGCAAGGTAAGGTACTTACTTGGGCTCCAGCTGTAACACTTGAGCCATTTAGCGTGGGCGGCAAAGCTAGAGGCAGCCAACTCGTTTTTAGCATGTTCTTCACCAGGTTTCCTCGGCTTATACTTTTCGAAAACAAGCGATTCATGCTTTTCTTTCTATCTTCCCCATGCCCAAGAGTATAAAAACTCTCCCCAAGATCTGATCTGGCAAAGCGATAGGTCTCTGGGAGCCACCGCCATTCCAGCTCAATAGTGGCGGGGCAAATGCAAAGCCGACTCAGCCACCCCGACTCCTAATCGCCTAAGACCGGGCTCCCTTAGCTGATGCTTTCAGTCTGCATGGGAGGCTTCAGCCCAATGGATTAACGCCCGGTCGACGTGGTGCTCAATTACACTGCGTCTGCCTCATCATGTGGATTTTGCTCCCTGCACTCCTGCCTTGCGATTTGCACCTGACTGTCAGCAAAGTGCATCTGTTTTCAGGCTCCCCTTGAAATAAAAATAAAAAGGCAAAATCACGCGAATGAGACATTTCAGTGTTCCCGTCAACAAACAGGGCAGCAGCCCAAAGGCGCAACGTTGCCTGCCTATGGGATTTGCCGTCGCCCCATGCTGACCTGACCATATAATCACGGACTGATTCTTGTGTGACTGATCAACGCCTAACGTGGCAATGTTTTATTCCCTCTCCAATTCGATATCGCTCAGCTGTTACTCGTGTTTACTGTCAGATTTTACAGGACGCAAACCACCTGACGGATCTCTTGTTGGTCGACTAATTTTCCATCCCATGGCCGTGTTATTACACGACGTGATGTTAGTAGCCGTTATGGCTTCGGGAAATTGGAATTGCTGCCTGCATCTTGCAGAGTTGGCGCATTGCAAACGCAGGTGGTTTTTTTTGGTTTTTTTTTTGTTTCTTTTTTGCACCACCCTTTATGGTACCTGTGATAGGGAAAAGCATGATGTGGATCGCCCATCTGCATTCGAATGTTTGTTCAGAGAAAAGAAAGACAAGAGAACAAAAGAAAAACAAATTAGAAAATGGCAAAGAGCTGGGGATTTTCCGATAGTTGAAATGGTCGTGGAAATTGCAAAGGCAAGGTCGAGTCTTGCTTTTGCTGGCCCGGTCACTACAGGGCGTCGAATCGCCATGTTTACAACAGGTAGGGTTTCCCACACGGTTGGACGCCCATAATTTCTTCATCAAACATGGAGTACTGTAGGTTGTAGAAAGAGATGGAGAATGGACCGTGCCCCATGGCTACCTAGAAAATGGCAATGAAAACATTCAACTTACCCTGACCTTGGTTGCAGACCTGACAGCTTGAGCCTTGTTGGACCGGACGTGAATGCTCTTGGAGGATTTCCGCTCCTTCCGTTCCATGGTCACACAACAGAGATCCAAATCGACCTTTACAACACGTGTTTCTGTTCTTCTTTGTCTGTTTGCACTTGCGCGCGCTGCTCAACATCCTTTTTCTGACCTGTCTCGTTTGAAAGTCTTGCGTGTACTCTAAGAATAGCTTGTTCCCCGAGGATATCTGTTTCCTGCCGGCAAACATGCTGTTTGGCAAAAAGGAATGGTACAAAAGCGACAGATTCAAGGGCAGCATCCCTGATATTTTTCGTCACTCTGCTGTCACTTCACCCACGACTCCTACCAGGGTATTTTCTGATCCTGGAATCAGAATCAAACTGAACGGCATCGACTTTGATGTCCCAGAAAACGGTACACCAGGAGGAATAACGCCACCAAAGATTCAGCAGCCAATGGAACAAGTTCGACGTCCCAATACTGCCAAACAACAGCCAGCAGTCATGGATCCTGTCATAGAGGCTGATAAACCACAATGTCATGGTTCTACGGACACACCACCAATATTCTCTACGCATGATGATCTGTCCGACATCATCACCACTGCCGACAAGAGCATCACCTGTACAAACACGCAAGTTGAGGCCACCACCAAAAATCAAGCATCCAATGGTCCTAGCGTCTCTGGCGTTCAAATTATGGAATCTGAGCCCAAGGTGAAGCCTGCAGCTGCCACAGTAGAGGACGAGGATAAGGATGCGCCTATAGCTGTTGAGGATCTACCCATACGCGGCATCATGCTCACTGATCTCCAGGATCACGCGAAACCTGAGCCAAAGCCGCTTGATAGGCAGGAGAGTTCTGGTGGAGATAAAGTCACCAACCCAGCGAAGAAAAAGAACCGGAAACGAAAGAATGCCTCGCAAAGAGGCCCCACAGCTCTGAACAAGATTCGGGGTACTGGCTTTGAGGGTATGCTACCTACGTCAAGTGCTGGGGATATCAGTATCAACCAGGCTAACAGATTGCGAATCCCAGATGGATTTGCTGATCCGCCCATGACTGTGGAGGAGTTTGAGGAGGAGAAGCGCATATATGATCCGTAAGTATGATCCTCCAGCTCCTCCTGATACCCTGGAACAATATACTAACCTCAGAACCTTGGCAGTGAGACTCCTTTTGTCGAGTGAGTATACTCCATTGACAACATCCCTCTGCTGCGCTTTCTCAAGTCACTAACTAAGAGATGCTAGCCGTATCGAGGAGTGCATTCAACGTTATCGTGGTCGACGCCGGCTGGATTCTACCCGGGACCTCATGTTTAGCCGTTACCTCAACATGGGCGGCATCGACACCTCTCAACGACAGTTCACCGGCGCCAATGGGATCTCCAAAGACGACTTGGCTGGTCTGAGCAAGGCGGAAAAGCGCATGGCTGCCGCAAACGATGTCATTAACCGCAGGGGAGACGATCCTCGCTGGTTCACACCTGGCAACGAGTGCTGGACGGTCGACTTTACCGGTGTGGTAGCTGCCTACCTGTGTGTATTATATCCCATAGCCAAGTTACCCTCCATCCGACGTCCATGACCCTGGCTCACCACAGCTCCAACTCAAACAGCTCCACCCGCCTTCCATTTGACGTAGCCGGAGAACAAGACATGATCGCGCTCGGCGTCGACACCATCCTCAACTTCATCAACTACGTCATCAAGCACGACGTCTGCCCCGAGTACGGAGCCGACCTCGCCCGCGCCCGCGCCGTCTGCAAGTTGGCCAAGATCGAGTTCCCCCTGATCAACAGGGCCCTGGCAGGCGGTATGGGCCAGTTCAACTACGCCTGCCGCACCATCTTCAACCTGCCCGACGAGACAGACTCCTTTGTCGACCGCATGTCCGTCGACCCAGCCAGGAACCGTCCCGTCCGCCCCATCCTGGTCTTCACCAGCACCCTGACACTCCTGGCCGACATGTACCCGGCCGCCAGGGCCATCGACCTCCACAAGCTTCGCGAGCAGGACCCCACGTTGGACAAAGTGGCCAGTGCCGTTTCCTCAGAGTCTCAGACGGACTACTATGAGGTCATCGAGACGCGCGAGCCCAACGAGCCCATCTCCCGTCTCTTCCGGGCCCTGCACAGCGGCGACAAGGTCACGGGCCACTACAAGCCGGCGGGCGTGCTGGTGGTCAGGCGCTGCATAGTCGAGGACGGGTTCGCCAACACGCCCAAGCTGCACACGATGTCGTCGAGGCCGAGTAAGGATCAGGCCGAGTCCTTCATCGTCGACCGCGACCTGCTGCGTTGCCTGATGCCGGGCATGAAGCTGCACCTCGAGACGGCCAGGATCACGCACCCGGACTTCGACCTGACGTTTGTCAAGAACCTGCTCGACGTCCAGCCCAGCTTCCGCCTGTTCCTGCCGCAGATGCTCATGCTCGACTACAAGATGCCGAGGGAGAATCCCCGTGAAGCGCCGAGCGTGGACAATCCCGACGCCGAGGGCGGTGGCGACGGTGGCGTGGAGGACTGATCGCGGATGTGTTGGTGTTTGTGCCAGCTTAGGGTAATTAATCCATGGGGTACACACACTTCGGTTTGAAAATATCAGGGAAAGATCCTGCATCTTGGGACAGACATTAACCCTTGTTTTTCGCATCTAAGAGCTTCGTTTAATGAAAAGAAAAGTTCACGTGTGGCGTGACTATTAAATTCTGGGCCATAAAAAATAATTGGATCAAATAGCAGGCAGAGTAGATAATCCAATGGGTCTCTGAAGTGCGGCGGCATATGGCACAGATAAAAAAGTAGGCGCAGGACAACAAACGAATGGGAGCTTTGAAACAACTCTTATGTTTGATTTGCAAATATGCTTTCCCAATACAATCCAGCAACTTGATGATACAGTATTCCAATAGGCATGCGTCTTTAACCCCAAGTACCACCACCACCACCACCCCTTCCTGCCCTACGCTGTGCACTGAGCCGCCAGTCGTTCTCGCCCTCGAACTTATTGTACAGCGGCTGGATTCTCTCCTGTTGCCGCCTCTTGCTCAGCTTGTCGGAAGCGCTGACTTTGAAGAAGGTAGGAGCTGCATCGACGAGCCATTTGGGCTCGATGCTTGTCGTGCAGTGCATGTACTCCTTTGTTGTGAGCACCAGCGTGTGGTAGATGACCCACTCGGCATGCTTGCCAAAGAGCGCCGACGACGGGTGCAGGTACACCGGCGTACCCTCGATCAACGTCCGGTAACCTTCCTGCTGGTCCTTGCGTGCTGCGTTGCGGAAGAAACCCGAGCACAGCGCCTGTCTGACGCGGTTTGTATCGGATCCGCACGACATCACCTGGTACTTGAAGCGTTGCATGATTCTTTCAATCTGGTTGCGCACATCGCGTGCCCGTGTCAACGCCCTAAACTGAATAAAGTTCTCGGCGCACCAGGGTTTGCTGTATCGGCTTTGTTTCCAGGCATTATAGACGTTGAGAAGGGTCAAGTGGTCACCATTGGGGTCATGGAACTTTGCCTTTTTGGCGTCGGCCTGCGTTTGCTTCTCTTTCGGTCTGTAAAACACATTGGGCAGGTTGAGCATGGCAACGATGCTGAGCATCTCGTCTGAGCAACGCATCTCCACCGATGCGATCAACACCTTGGATAGTGATGGCTCCATGGGGAAGTCGGCCATTTTGCGGCCGAGTCGAGTGAGAAGTCCTTCATCGTCGAGGGCCGAAAGGGCGTATAGCTCTTCCAAAGCTGTCAACATTGTGTTGATGGGTGGAGGGTCCATGAAGTCAAAGTGTAAAAGGTCGTTAATGCCCATGGCCTTGAGAAGCAAGATGGTGTTGGACAAGTTTTGCCGTTGAATTTCAGGGATAGAAGTCGGCAACATTTCTGTTTGATAAGCAGCTTCTGTATAAAGACGGAAGCATTTGCCGGGACCGGTACGTCCGGCACGACCAGCACGTTGGTTTGCTTGGGCCTGGGAAATGGGGGTAACCACAAGCGAGTCCATGCCGAGCTTGGGATCGTAGGCATTCTGCTTGACGAAACCGGGGTCGACGACGTAGTAAATATGGTCGATGGTGATAGAGGTCTCGGCAATATTGGTTGCAATGACAACCTTTCTGCTGCCAGGTGGTGCGGGATCGAAAATTCGACTCTGCATCTCGTTGGGGAGCGCAGAATATACAGGTAGAATAATAAGTTCGGGGACGGAAGGCCCCAAGGCTTTCATCCGCTCAAAGAGGATCTCGCAACTGGTGTCAATCTCTTCCTGACCCGTAAGGAACAGCAGGATGTCTCCAGGGGGTTCATCAATGTGGATCTGCATAACGGTCGTCAACGCAGCATCGAGATAATCCGACTCTGGGTCTTTTGAGTAAAGAATCTCGACAGGGAACGTTCGACCCGGGATCGTGAAAATGGGACATTCGTTGAAATATGCCGAAAACTTGTCGGCATCAAGCGTAGCTGATGTGACGATAATCTTGAGATCAGGCCTTCGCCTTGTAGCCTTTTTGAGGAGAGCAAAGAGAACGTCCGTGGCAATAGTGCGCTCGTGAGCCTCGTCCAACATGATGACGGAATATCGCTTCAGATCAGGGTCGATAACAATCTCACGCTGAAGCATACCGTCCGTCATGTACTTGATCCTCGTGGAAGGGCTGGTGCAGTCCTCGAAACGAATCGTGTAGCCGACCTCCTGCCCAAGTTCGCAGCCGACCTCTTCAGACACACGCTTTGCGACTGACATGGCTGCCACACGACGAGGTTGTGTACATCCAATGACGCCCTCATTCGCAAATCCGGCCTCGGCTAGATACTGGGTCAACTGCGTCGTTTTACCGGATCCTGTTTCACCGACAACGATCATAATCTGGTTTTCCCTGACAGCCTTGATCAACTGCTCACGGAAGGCAAACACAGGGAGTGACTCTCTTTGCTGCTTGATGGTCATGTTGGTGCGCTTGCCGAAAGACTGGTTCTTGGGTGCAATTGCTTGCCTCCATTCAGGAACGGCTTCACTAGGACGATTCTGCATGGTACGTCGCATGTCGGCCGCAAACTTGCGCTTGTCGGGATCTGCCATGGGATCTTCCCATTGAGAGGCCAAATCAACCTTGCCGTTAGTGGCAGCGGCCTGAGCAGCAGCCTCAGCCTCCTGTTGCCGGATCTCCTTGCGCTCCTTGACCAACGAGGTGCCTGCCATAGCCGCACGGTTGAGAGAGCCGTCGGGTGCCTTGACTACCCTGATTGGCGACAGCTCAAGGGACTGCTTGGTTTGTCCAGCCAAGAATGGGGGCTCTTCGTCTCTAATCTCAATATCCACATCCTCCTCCAGCTCCATCTGACCCTCACCTGAAAGAGCATTGTTGTAATCCTCTTCGAGTTCCGGGTAATCAGAAGCCTTGGCAACACCCGAGGCAATCATCTGTCGGATTTCCCAGCGCTCAGGTGAGGTCATACGTTTCTTGTGCTTCCTGCCGGGTAGTGTGTTCTTGATGGCGCTGAGATCTGGCGCCTTGTCTTCTAGCAGCCCATTGCTGAGATTGTGCCTCGAACCAAGAGCCATGGAATTTGCACCCGAATGAAACCCTACTTCTGGCACCAAGTCCTCGCCCGTTTGCTGATCGACCTCCTTCATAGACAAACCAATCCGCGAGCCTTCGATCTTGATAACCTTGACCTTCACAGGCTGGCCCTTGTCGACAAAGTCCGACGGATGGCTGACCCTTTGGCCGTCTGTCAGAGCCGAGACATGAACTAGACCGTCAACCTTGCCTTTGACACCGTGTAGGTTGACAAAAGCACCAAAGTCCTTTACTCCTGTGACATGTCCATCGTATATTTTTTGCAGCACAGGTGCATCGTCAAGATCCTGCCGTGCTGGCTTTTGGTCGTAGCCGTCATTGTAGTCGTCATACTTGTCCCGCCGACTGCGGCGACCGTACTGATCCTTTCCTCTTGACCTAGACCTCGATCTTAACCTGTATTGCTCTTTCCTTCTGTGGCGCGAGTCCCCGTAACCGGCCTCTGGACTTCGGGACCGCTTCCGATATGACGTCCTCTCCCCATTTCGGTCCTCCTTGATGTAATCGTCGTGACCATTGGCTCCTCTCGAGGAATCCTTCTTCTCCGATTTCCCTTTAGGAGCTAGACCTTCCAGCAACGCAAGAGTATCATCGATGGCATCAGGACCTTCGTCGGCAAGGGTTGGCTGCGTGTCGGCAACAGCAAGACCCTTGAAAAGTTCGTTCTTCTGCTCCTGCGTTCGCCCCGTTGTCGTCGGCCCTGAAAGATCGGCGTTCTGGCTGCTGTTTCGGAGCTTCGGGTGCATCGAACGAACCAGTCTGTCAATACTCTCGATCAGACTGAGTGGAAACTCGCACTCGCTATCCATCCATTTCTTAAAGGCATCAAAGCCGTCGCATTCCAGGCGGTTGGCTATGATGTAGTCGGCAAGATCCTTATCATCTACTCCCATATGGTTCTTGAGCTCCGATGTCACCTTGGATACAAGGGACAGAAGCTCGAGATTTTCCAGATCATCCATGGCGTCTGGTACGCCCCTGCGCGGACGTGGAGAGAGGTCACAGATTCAGAAAGCGCGCGCGGAATCGATCGATGGTAGGTGAATTTGATGGATGCGGCCACTTGCTCACGCAGTGGTTGTATCGTGTGGTGTTCACCGCCACAAAAAATGAGAATTCCAGGCGAGTGAGGTTTTACTGTCGTCTGCCCCGTCGCTGGGACAAGGAAGCTCTTACAACATTTCCTTTGCACGTCGCGACTCGCGACAATCTCTTGGTTACGGTAACTTTTTCCCCCGCTTAGTCAGGATCTGTACGGGCGCACGTGCCATGTCAACAACTGAGAGTCTGAGAGGCCGCCTGTCAATTAAACCCATGCACGCGGAAGCTCAGCCCAGCGCGATCATGCGGGGCGGAGGAACCCACCCCATTACGCAACTTATCTAACTCCGCCCACTGGAATCTTCACCTGGGTCACTGATTCTCCGCGTCACTCTCTGGCCGATCCATCGCCTCGGTTCCTCCGACCTCTCGTCAACTACTTTACCAAGGCCAATCCACCTCATTTTTACGCCCGCGCCTGCGAATTACCTGTCACTATAGTTCGATCCGTATCGATATTTCCGACCTCAACACCTCAATATGTGTTCCGCCGACATCTTTCTCGGCCTTCTGGCCATCCTCTTTCCACCTCTGCCAGGTACAATGACCCGCTCAACCCCGCAAACATGCATCCATCTGCGACTTTCATCACGTCAAAAGTCTGGGCTTCTAACATGCAACGAACGAACGTCTTTACAGTCTGGGTGAAGCGCGGTCTTTGCTCTGCCGACTCTGTTATCAACATTCTCCTCTGCATTCTTGGCTATGTAGGTCATCTTCCTGGGTTGTCTTACTCAAAGCATTTTCAAAGTATCTGACCCCGAGCGACACAGCTGCCTGGTCTCATTCACTCCTGGTACATTATCGCCCGCTTCCCCGAGGAGCAGTTCGACTACGAGCGTGGTTACAGCCGGGATGCTGAGCGCGTGACCTACGTCTTTGTCGCCCCCAACGGCGAGAACCAGAACGCGCGCGGCCCTGCCCGCCAGCCCCGACCCAGCGCCAACAAGTCCGGTGCTGGCCCGACATACGGTACCACCAACAACGCCACCAACAACCAGGCCTCGAACTCGAGGCCGCCTCAGCAGACCAACGCTGGCGAGGGTGGTAGTGATGGAGCTGCGCCGCCGAGCTACGCCCAAGTTGTTGCTGGAGACAACAAGATCCAGACCCAGGACTAGGCTAGCTCGGGTGCTGAGTTTAGCCCGTCGCAAATTACCGGTTTGATTTGTTGATACTTGGCATATCAAATCACGGATGATAAGCTCTTACGCAGCCAATTTCTGGCATGCGTGTGTATATTTGTTTATGCGCTACTACGCTCCCAGGCCTGTTTAGTTAGTGTATCGAGCGGATGATTTTGGTGTGGGCTGACGGGGAGGATTAGGAGTCAAGGAATGTACGGTTGTCTGTATTCCAGTGTATCTGGCGAGATTGATCGCTGAGCGGATATCACTCCCTCGAACCCAAGTTATTAGGCCCCTCATCACTTTAATATCGCGAATCTATGTAATGCAGTTGATCGTTGATATATACCAAAGTTATCATACATTAAGCGCAACCGCGACTCGGATACAGCTCTTATATTACAAAATGTACATGCGATGCACTGAATCGTCCTTGTTTGACGATCAAGCACGGCGGCCACGCTTTCCTAGCTTTATATGCGGGGGGAAGTACGGCACCTCCTCCACATCCTGAGCAGCAGCAATCTCCGCCCTGGTCTTGTCGCTCTTCTTCAGCACACCATTCCACAACCTCTCAAGCCCAAGCTCCTCCCTCTTGCCCTCCGTCATCAGCTGCACGACCAGGGTAGTCCCCTCTATGGGGGCGCCAAAGCCCGTGATGCGGCCCTCGGCGTCGGTCCGGACGACCTCTTCCTCCGGCGCCATAGGCTTCCAGCCAATGGTGCCGAGGTTCACGCAGATCCAGCCGGTGCTGATGCCGTCGTCGCCCTTGTCCCAGGCGGTGTCGCCCATGAGCTTGGCCTTGCGCGCGCGCCGCCGCATCTTGGTCTTGAGCTCGTTGCGGCCCAGCAGGCCGTCGGCGTGCGCCGTCACGCCGTGGCCCCGCAGCCACCGCACCAGCCGGTCCGCCGACACGTGCAGGTGGCGCTCGCTGCGCGCCGTGCCGAACATCATGATGAGTTTGGGTCCGAGAGCGGGCGGCGGCTCGACGGTGCGCAGGTCCAGGACGGAGAAGTCGTCCACGCCGAGGTCTTCGGCCACAAACTTGATCAGCGGCCCGACCAGCGCTGGGGAGTCGGCCGGCGTGGGGGGCAGCGGGATGTCGTGAGGAACGAGGGTTGGGTGGCGCGGCGGCTCCACATCGAGGTACCAGGGGGTTGCATCTGGATCTTCGGCTTCCGGGGCAGCTTCTGCCTCTGCCTCTGGTGATATTGTAGTTGCTTCGTCTCGAATTCTAGTCTCTTCTATGATGGTGTCCTCCACGATGGTCTCCTCCACCACCACTTCCTCGGGCTTCCTTGATGTCAAGTCCTCCGCATTGTCGTTATTTGAGCTGGTGGTTGTCGAGGTAGAAATGGGAGTGGCCGAAGAGCTATCGATGCTGCTGGAAAAAAGTCGGCGCTGGCAGTGCGCAGCCGTTGCTCTAGGCTTTGCGACATGGAACAAGCTTCGTGCGGGACGTGAAAGAGGTTGACCCGTGGTAAGCAAATTTGAAACAAGTGACGAGGTTCTGACTAGCCGCGCAGGGCTCCCAAATGTTGCACGGGATGCCATTGTGGGAAGGATGTATGGTGGTTGGCTGTTGTTTCGTGGGATTGGATGGTTGAGCGCAGGAGCTGTTGATAGCTTGATATTTTGCTGCACGATGTCGTCGCCACTGGGAACTTTAGTGGGTCTTTAGGGAATGAACTCAGTACCCTGTAGCAGGGTTAGGGGCAATGCTGTTTCCACCTTGTGGCTTGGGTCTCTCTTCCCATGACGCACGTTGACAGGGTCTTAAACGGCCTGTGAATAAGCGCAACGCATTAAGTCGTATCCAAGGTCAAGAAGAGCTGAGTTCAAGACATTTAGATACTCGGCTTGTTGGCTTGGCTAGGAATACTTATTATTGGTGGCCGTGTCGTTCAGGATGTGTAGTATAGAATTCGGTTATTAATTAAGGTACCTAATTATGGACAATTCTAGCTGAGCAATCAAAGGGCATTTCCCGAGCTCAATAACAAATCAACTAAAGTTTGAAAGTCACCCCATACTGTAGGTGCCTTTGGAGCGAAGGGTGTACTGACTGCCTTCAAAGCTCTCGGTGTTGACCTTGCCCGAGATACATCGGTCCAGTTTCACGCGGGGAACATGTAACCTCTCTGGGGCGAACCACTAAAGCTACCCCGCTCCTTGAGTTCGTTCTCCACGAGTCAACGAGATCGCAGCAATAAATAATACCTAGCTCTCACCTACCTAGGTACCAAGCATATAAGACTGTTTGCAAGCTCTAGCTCAAGAAACTCGATCCGGGAAATCCAAGTCTGTCGGCGATATTGACATAAAATCTCCCAAGATGGCGTCCTCTCTCACATTACAGTCCACTGTCAAGCTTCCCAGCGGTCATGAGATGCCGCTACTTGGATTTGGTGTAGGCTAATGACCCCAATATCTACATCCAAAAAAATGATTCGCCAGTGGTCCCACTAGCCTGGCCACCGTCGAATGTTAATGCTAACTAAACCCAGCTCTGGCAGACGTGAGAACTCTACAGGTGCTATGCGATGTGACGCATTCGTAAAAAGCTAACGGTTTTATTGAACAGCCCACCTGACGAAGCTGAGAGGTGCTGCAATGACGCACTCCGTCTGGGCTACCGACACGTGGGTTTATCCCGCCACGTCTTGTACTGGACATCAACTGACAAAGCTCACACTCTTTCGGTAGATCGACTCGGCTGCCTCGTACCGCAACGAAGGCGGCTGCGGCAAAGCCATCCGCGCCTCGTCGATCCCCCGCTCAGACATCTTCTTCACATCCAAGGTGCGCGTCATCACCTACGACGGCGCCAAGGAGCAGGTGGCCAAGACGCTGGCGGAGACGGGCCTCGACTACATCGACCTGATGCTCCTGCACTGCCCCTATGGTGGTTCGGCGAACCGCAAGGGCGCGTGGAAGGCACTGGTCGAGGCGGTCGAGGCCGGCAAGGTCCGGTCCATTGGCGTCAGCAACTACGGTGTCCACCACCTCGATGAGCTGGAGAAGCACATGGCGGAGCTCGAGGCCGAGAGGCCCGGCGCGGGCGGCGTGCTGAGCGTCGGCCAGTACGAGATCCACCCCTGGTGCGCGCGCGACGACGTCGTCGGCTGGCTGCAGAAGCGCAACGTCGCCGTTGAGGCCTACAGCCCGCTCGTGCGCGGCGAGCGCTGGGGCGAACCCGTCCTGAAGAAACTGGCGGACAAGTACGGCAAGACGGAGGCGCAGGTGCTGATCCGCTGGAGCCTGGACCAGGGCTTCGTCCCGCTGCCCAAGAGCGTCAACGAGGATCGCATCAAGGCAAACACCGACGTGTATGATTTCCAGCTGACGGCCGAGGAGGTCAAGGAGCTCAAGACGGACGAGTACAAGCCTGTCTGCTGGGATCCGGTGACCAGTGACCTGGATAACTAGGCTGTAGGTGATGGATTTCGAGTGACTGAGATTTCAGCGGTTGCCAGATGAGACGGTTGAGAACAGGCGGCAAGCTGGGAATGGGGGTTCACAGCATTTGAAAATCTGCCTAGAATGAGTTTTAGTAGCAATGACGACTCGGACCCCTTGTCTCTCAGCTATCCAGAGTGGGAGAAACGTTTGGTGATTTAACGAGAGGAGCGATCCCGGTAGACTCTCAATCCCGACTGGCATGTTCTTGGCATTTGATCCATTTCCACTACACAATCTCCGTGTCTGGCAGTTTAACCAAAGCTAAAGCGACAGTATGAAGTCCTACAATGTCAAGGTGGTGGATTCGTACTCCTTCACTGGAAGACATTTTACATGTGTAGTTGTCGCAAAGTTTGGGAAATTCTGGGGAGAAAGTTTCGACATGGACTGGGGGTGTTCACCGTTTCTTCAGCCGTCTCACGTGAAATTATTGGGATCTGATGGCAGCCATTCCCAGTTTTGGCTTCTTCCCCACATCGACGTCAATTAGAACTCCACCCACTTTTACAGTTAAGCTGCTCTTCTCAGCATGACTGCCGCCTCCCGTCTTCGCCTATTGCCGTGATCGTCATGCCACACACATTCACTTGCAAGTTGAGGCTGAATAAGGTAAAGTATTACAAGGCAATCTATTTCAGCTAACTCTGAATGTACAGCAAAACAGAAGCCACATGTATTAAGTTCCGTCGCCAATCCCTCTAATCACAACACATTATCCAGTAAATATCTATACAAATGTTCGTATCCACCAGTCATGGCTGGGTAGCCATCTCCAATTTACTGGAGAGCCATGAAGCCGGCAATGGCGCCCAGGACGAGCGAGACGCCGAGCTCGGGCTTGGCCAGGGCGGCAGCATTGCCTGTGGGGCTGGCAGAGGCAGAAGTCTGGCCGGCGCCGTTGCTGCCGCCGTTGCTGCCGCCGTTACCGCCACCGTTGGTGTTGGTAGGGGTAGGAGTGGCGGTGGCCTCGGCGACGCCAATCATCCTGAAGTTCTCGGTCCTGGTACCGTTGCTGGCGGTCCAGACGACGGCGACGCTGGGCGAGCAGTTGAGGTTGTCGAGGTTGAAGCCGAGGGTGCTCAGGACGGGGCCGCAGGTGCTGCTGGCGGCCTGCACCGAGCTCCAGCTGCTCGAGGCCCACACGTTTACGTCGGAGGACAGCCTGACAAAGTCGGAGCTGACCGACTGGGCCATGGTGAAGGTGCAGTTAGAGTCCTGGAAGACCAGCCCGACGTAGGGGTTCAGGGCGGTGGGGATGGCGGGGAAGTTGCTCTGGAGGGAGCTAAGAGACGAGGAGCAGACGTTGAGAAGCGAGGCGATGCTAGTCACGCTGCTGGCAGCGCTGTTGGTGGGGGTCGCAGTCGTCTGTTGACGGCGTTCGACCTGGGCCAATGCCGGTGCCTGAGTTGGCTCGGGCATGGCGGAGGAGAGGGCGGCCAAGGCCAGAGGAAGGACGGTGGTGAGCTGCATGGTTGAAGAGATTTTGTGGTGGATGGGAGAAAGAGAGAAGAAAAAGTGCTAATAATAGATAGAGCTGGATGGCTGTAGAGAGGAGCTGAAGAGTTGATGAGTAGATGGAGTAGGCGATTGCAGGCTGTGAGAGGCTTGTCTAACAAACGAATTACACAAACAACAGGCGGTTGTCAAGTCCTTTCTATACTCTGTCGGAATCGTCGATCTACATTGGCACGGATGGTTCGGCACATGGTACAGGGTCGGCTTTCGTCATTGAACGGGATCCTATTCGCGATGCTATACCACAGCCTACTGGATACACGCACGCAGCTGAACAGCTATGGACAAATCGTTTGCCCAGTCTTACACACATCAAGCAGGTTGTGCTGCAGTGGCGCTGGAGGTCAGCGCAATTCGCCCGTGATTACGTCAACCAGGATGGGCGCCAAGGCCCCGTAGAACCAGCGTCAGCAAGGCACAGTGTTGTGGTCGTGGGCGAATTGGCCCAGAACGGCTAAACCGGAGCTTTTGCTGGGGAAGCCTGGTATTGGCACCAAGACACCTGCAGATCCCCGTCAGCAGCCCCAGGCGGCCTGGTACTGTACCGTCCTTCCGGCCGCTCCTCCATGTTTCCAACAAAGCCAACCAACCTCCAGGGGTTGCATAAAATAAGCGGGTTATTTTGCCTCGTTTGACGTTCCAGGTATACGAAACTTGACGTCTTATTTTTCGCTATGATTAGCTCTATCGCATTGAAAAATCTGAGGTAAGCGCTTCTTTCTAGCGTCCATGTGAATCCATTACGCTTCCACTCAAGCCCTCTCAAAGAGACCAGGGCGGCATCCTTCAAATCTGAGAGTCTCAATTGAATAAAAATAAAAAAAAATCCGAGTGTGACCCAACATCTCTTGGCGTAGGATCACACATCGACGCAAACACTCCTGAAGCATCCTCTACATGCACAGCCAGAATGCAACAACAAACCCCAATCCAGAAATGACAACACCATCTGCCGTCGGCCCCTGCACTCTCCCGGGCGCGGCATTCTCCTGCGTCGTATCCTGTCCCGTCTCCTGACTGGCTGCCGCCGCCATCACATATGTTTCCGTTTTGGTCGCCCCCGCTCCGTCACCATCTCCCCTGTACAAAACCGTAGTGGTGCCTGAGCATGGCTCCTCGGTAGTGGTAGTGGTTGCTGTGGTGGTCTTGATCGTTCCCGCTATGGTCCTGTTCCTGACCGCACCGCCGCCGTTGCACTTTTCCGCAATCTCGGCCAGTTGCGTCAACGAGATGGACCTGTAAGAGGTTCGCTCAGCCCACCAGCTGCCAAATGTCTCGCTCCACGGCTCTTCAGGCAGCGTCAAGGTGCAAATCTCTGCGTTGCCTCCACCGCTGCGGCTGTTCCTACTGCTACTGCTGTCCATCTGGTCCAGTATCAGGTGGACAAGCTCCGGAGGCGGGATGGGGAGCGCTCTGCGGAGCGCGTCGACCGAGGATCTGCACTCGCGCACGTCGGCCGTGGCACGGCGCTCAAGCACCGCGGCGACCTGCGCTGCGTCCGGTGCGGCGGTGGAGTGGGTATCGCGCGGGCTGGTGATGCTGGCTAGTTCGTGTGGTGGTGGGGTTGCGGCGTGGCTTGTAGCTGCCAGAGCTAGAGCGAATGAGAAGAGGTGTTTAAAATACATTCTTTGGTGTTTCTGGCCTTTTTCGTTTTTTTTGTTTCTCTCTCTCTCTCTTTGGTCGGGAGATTTGACAGATACAGCAGGAAGTCTTGCTTGCTGCCCTCGTCTCTTTGGTTTCTTCTCCACCGACCACTTTTCAAATCCCTCGAAGAAAATTATATGACCAGGCCGTGGCTTTATACATCGAGTGAGAGTTGACTCTTAAATATCTCGCTGGCTCCAAGGTAAGGAATGCATGATGATACACGATCAAACGCGATGAACGCACGCGCTCAACGGATTTTCTTCGATTGCCATCCGCGCTGGGATTATGTCTAGTCTAGCGGCTCGGATTGTTTTCATAACACATTTTATTGTGATCCAGCGCCCCAGGCAGGTATGAAGCCGAAGGCTAGGTCTTGGACATGTTTCTGAAGGGAGCAATCAAGAAAACAGGGGGGCTAGACTTTAACATGCCTTGCCCACATCTAGACCGGGGCAAGCCAAGGGCGGGAATTATCAAGAAGCTTTTTGAGTAATTTTCGATAATAATTTATAATACTACCAGTATTGATCAATATTACTCCCTGTTCGCACAATCTGATCCACGAACTGATCAATGATCATATTCCCTCCCGCTTCCTTCACTGAACAACTGATACCAATATCTAACCATGACTGCGTGCGGAGAAGACTTCAGCTTCTGTCCAGAAATGACTACTCACTGCAGGAATACACTGTCAAGTCCGCTGGCATATCCACCATACAATTTCACCACGATGGTAAACAAACGGACGTGCCAATTGGATCCAATGAATATTGTACGAAATGTTCACCGATCTATGATATAACCAATTTTGTTGACAAATTCGGGCATCTTTACAACATCCAAAACCATGATTATAGTGGAATCTGACTTTTGAGTCGTCCATAGTGGCTGAACACGTCCTTTTGTTCTCTTTTCCTCCGCCTCACTTGGTCTAGCACCCATTCGACTCGTTAGCAAACTCGCCCTTTAGCCAAGCCGCCTTTGCACAGCGTCGATACGCTGCTAGTAAGAAGCCAAGACAAATTTCTTTGCCTCCATGTTCTTGGCATCATTGTTGTCGGCATGTGAATACTTATACCCGGAGACAGCGGCGGAGGGAATTCCGGCTTGGGTTTTTGGTGTTTGTTTGCATCGTCGGCAGTTCTGATGGTGATTTTAACATGTTTGGCATCACCTGGTCTGTGTTCAAGTACTTGACACCTCTAGAACTAGCCCATATATTTACCTAGGTATGCGATACGGCCGTGATGTTTGCCCGCCGGGCCAAGATTTGGCACTTGGTTCAAGTCGATCTTATCGTTACCCAGAGCGACGATTCCGACGTACAAGGCGGCTTGGGGCGGTTAGTTTTAGCTGCTACCTAGCTCCTATCTTGTCATCCGAGATGGCAGCAGATCGGGCTTGTTGGTGGCGGTAACGATTCCTTCTAGGGCCATGGCACTAGATCTTTGACTCGGAGAAAAAGAAGTCCAGACAGAGATATTTGGATTGCTCCTGAATCCCGATGCAACTGTAGGGAGTCGATTTGATTTCATTGGGCATTATTGTTTGGACTTGGTCATCATGGCAGCTTAGTATTAATGCTATGCGACTGTGTCCCCGTGCAGTGGAGACGGATAAGCTTTGTGGATGACGCCATTCGTGGTTTTTTGTCTTGGACTGCCGAGCGCCAGAAGCCATTCAGCTGTATATTGCCATAGCCCAAAATCTGGACTAAGTAGAAACTGTTACTTGAAGTGACCATAGAGCCCGACTACCTATCGTAAATAGGACTCATCTCAGCGACTGTAGATTGTTACCTGCGGACTACAACCTAGCTCAAAAGAGGGAAAGAGTATCAACACTCCTACAAGACTACACCGCCGCCCCCGAAACAAGGATCAACATATGTAGGCAAGACAGGAACACACTGATAGAGATCTGTGCGCCATTCTTGGGCACCAGCTAATAGCCTAAACACGCCTCACTAACGGACCGGCATCCGCCATGTGGCATTCCTCCAAACAAGTCCGCAGGAAAAGAGCTTTCCAAACTTGGGCACCTATGCAAGGGGAACGCCTGACGCCGCACTAACGTCCAAGTCCGGGCTGGGCGCTAATACAAGATCGTCTCGGTCAAAACCGTTCTACGCTTTTCTTGCCCGCCAAGGCTGTCGGCCGAATAAAGACTCGGCGAGCAGACTGTTTGACTGGAGCAGGCAGGGGGTGGTAGATCTTTATTTCAAAGATTGTACGTGATGGACGACGGGTGTTTGGTTTTCCAACCTGGCCCCTGAGTTCGTCTTGTCTAGTGTGTAGCGCCCGCAAGCTGCGCCACGTTTACGTCTGGCACAAATCTTAATTTCACAGTTGAGGATTTGATGTAATCTCCTTTAATCTAGGAGGAAAACAAATCGCCGCCTCGAATCATTTTTATTTGAAGTTGTGTGGCAACAACATCCTTCGTTTGTATCGGTTGACCAACATTCATCAGCTTGATGGGAGCACTTTGCTGTGTCGACCTTCCTTTTTTTCCTGTATACCGTCTGCTTGTCTTCCCTTGAAAAAAGGGAAAGGGCATAAGAGTTTCATTCAATAGGCCACCATGTTTGCATCTCTCGTGCCCGAAGGACTCCGGCGAGGGCGACGGGAGTATCTCTCCTTACCGTTACTGACAGCGAAGGGCGACGGCGAGGGCAGCAGCGATGCATATGCCGAAAAGACGAGCTCGAGCGAGGAGGAGCGAGTCTCTATCGACGACACTATCATTGCCGCTAGTCCTACTGACAGCCGCATCCTCGACTTTGGCGATGGCGAGAAGGCATTTGCTGGGCGAAAGGCCCTCTGCGGGATCCATGCAAAAGTATGGGCGGCCCTGGGCACACTCCGAGTCTTGACTCCAAGCTTCCTAGACCGCGACGACGGCACCAAACCACCAGTACGGCTGCATCCGAGCGCATGGCTAGGTAAGAGATTGTCCATCCTCACTCCATCTCGTCGCACAAGGCAACTGACCCTCTCATCGTCATATAGATGGACTCCGTGGCACGGCAGCCTTCCTCGTAGTGTGGCATCACTCATCGCTGCTGTACTTCAGCTGGCGAATCCATGAAGGCTACGGGTCCTCCCAGGGCACGGAATGGTCGTATCTCATCCAGCTCCCCATCATCCGGCTCATCGTCTCGGGCGCCCCGCAGGTCAAGATCTTCTTTGCCATCTCGGGCTACGCCCTCTCGTACAAGCCCCTCAAGCTCGCCCGTGCCGGCAGGTTCAATGAATGGGCCTCTGCCCTCAGCTCCTCCGTGTTCCGCCGCCACCCTCGCCTCTTCCTCCCCGCCGTCGTCATCCTCTTCGTCGGCACCTTCGCCGGCTGGCTCCGGCTGTACGGCGGCACGGGCGCAACCGAGGGCGACCAGTGGAACGCACACGTCGCCGTGCCCGTCCGAGCGCCGCCTTACAAGGAGGCCTTTAGCGAACAGTTCGCCGACTGGGGCCGCACGGTCCTATCCATTACCAACCCGTTCGCCAAGGACGAGCGCCGTGGCGCAACCCCTTACGACTGGAACCTGTGGACGCTGCCCATGGAGCTCGACTGCTCCCTGGTTGTGTTCCTCTGCCTGGCCGCCTTTGCCCGCCTGAGGTCCATCCCCAGACTATTCCTCACGGCTGCCGTCGCCACCTACGCCATTTGGTACACGCACTGGGGCCCGTTTCTGTTTCTAGGCGGCATGTTCATCTGCGACCTGCACTTTGAGCTCGAGGACGCGGGTGGCGCCACGGCCACCATACTACTCTCGTCCGGCACGCAGCCGGCCCGCGCATTTAACCTTGGGACCGGCTTCTGCGCCCGGTGGAGGAGGTCCTTGAATCGCCTGCGCGCCCGCGCAGCATCAGCCCTGCCCAGGACCGTGACGGTGACGAGCGCACGGGTCGTCGCCTCGCCGGCCTTCACCAAGGCGCTGTGGACCGCGTCGCTGCTCACGTCGCTGTGGCTGCTGTCGGTGCCCGAGAACCACCGGGGCGGACGGACGAGCCCCTACTACATGGTGCTGACGTCTCACATCCCGGCCAACTACGGGCCGGACGACGAGAACCACTGGTGGCTGTCCCTGGGCGCGGTGCTGCTCGTCTTCACCGTAGACCGTGCGGGCCCGTTTCTGCAGCGCATCTTTACGAGCCGCGCCGCGCAGTACCTCGGCAAGATATCGTACGCGTTGTATCTAGTCCACGGCCCGATCGTCTTCTCGCTCGGCTGGCACCTGGGAAAGTGGTGCACGGCGCTGACGGGTAGGGAGACGACGGCCGGCTGGGGCGCAGGAGTCGTGTTGGCGTACCTGGGCTTGTGGCCGGTTTTGTTTTGGGCCGCTGACGTCGTGTGGAGGTTGGTTGATGTCAAGAGCGTCGAGTTCTGCAAGTGGTCATTTGATAGGATGGTGAAGAAGGCGGTTTAGGCCAGCAGTTTTATTTTTCTAGTCTCATTCGTTTAGCGGGTAGTTCTCTCAGCAGATGGATATCTGCCTCAGCCATTAAAATTCTCTTTTGTCGCATCGGTTACGGCGTTTAGAATAACTGTTTGCAATATTTAGATGTGTTCACCATAGAATTGCATACAACCGAGTCCCCTGGGGGGTTGATGGCAACTTTTCCGTTTTAGTCTAGCTTTCCCGCGCCAATGTTATGCACAAACTACAATAGATATACCTTGTTCTATCGGTACACGGACCTGCCCTCATCCGTCCCCCGATCTCTCAGCTCTGCGTCAGCTGCTTCTTCATCTCGCCCTTTATCCTCGTCACCGTGCCAACACCACCGTACACCATCCCCGTGTAGACCATCGCCACGCTGGCGCCCGCGTTCAACACCGCCAGTGCCTGCTCCCCGTTGGTGATGCCGCCCGTGGCGAAGATCACCTTTTGCTCGTCCCGCTCCTTCTTGGGCGGCGGGGGGACAACGACGGCCGCAGCGCCAGCCTGGGCGGATACCTCCTCGAGATTGGCACCCGCCTCGACCGCCGCCGCGGCAGGACGACCGACTCCGGCGCTAAACGAGTGCCCGTCCAGCGCCTTGCGGTACTTGGCCACTAGGGAAACCGTGCGGTCGAACAGAGCGGGGCCCGAGAAGCCGCCCGTCTCGTGCAGGTTCTCAACCTCCTTGCCGGCCAACAGCACGCGGGGCGGGATGACGTCGCGGCGCTTGGTCGTGTTGCCGACGATGACGCCGTCGACGCCGCTGCTCCAGACGGCCTCTACGACGCCCTCGACCTGCGCGTCCGAGTCCTCGTCGGGCGAGACCTTCACCATGACCCGAGGCGGGTCGGCCGCCCTTCCGCACCGAGCCGCCGCGGCCTTGGCCTCGCCCACAACAGCCGACAGAATGCTGGCTAGCGGGCCCGAGCGCTGCAGGTCCCGCAGGCCGGGGGTGTTGGGGCTGCTGACGTTGACGACGAGCACATCGGCGTAGGGGGCGAGCCTCTCGACGCATTGCGTGTAGTCCCTCGCCACCGCCTTGATGTCCGCTTCGTCTGTCTCCTTGGCCTTGGCCACCTGTACGCACAACAGCCTGCCGGGGGCCAGAGAGCCGACGGGGACGCCCGCGCGGCCCTCCAACACGTCGGCCTCGGTCAGGCCGTTCTCGCGCGCAAAGGACCGCAGACGGGCGCGGAGCGTGCGGGCGACGGCGTCGGCGCCTGCGCTGTTGAGCCCGTAGCGGTTGACCAGGCCCTCGAGCGTGGGGACGCGGAAGACGCGGGGCTGCGGGTTGCCCTTCTGCGGGTGCGGGGTGATGCCGCCGACCTCGACGACGGCCGGGCCGACGGCGAAGAGGGCATCGGGGATCTGGGCATCCTTGTCGAGGCCGGCGCTGATGCCGACGGGGTTGGATAGCCTGCGGCCGAAGACGGTGACACCCAGGATCGGCTCGTCCGAGGCGACGGTACGATCGCGGATGTGCAATCCCATATTGAACATGGCCTTCATGGCCGCGGTGCCGATGTGGTGGGCATCCTCGGCGTCGGGGACAAGGGTACGAAGCAGCGGCGGGACAATGTACCGGTGCAGGAGATTGGCGCGCGTGTCGGTCGCGTAGAGGTATGTTGCATAGGCGGTCACTGCTGTTGCTGCCGAGTAGAGGAAGACGCGGGCGCCTGGGCTAAGAACAGAAGATTGCACAGGGGTTTCGGGGGATGGAGGAACTGTCGAGGCGTGTCGTCGTGCGGATTGGAACCGAAGTCGTCCGGCATTGTGGAATGATGACGGCGTGGAGCGAGATAGACGCATTATGCGAGCGTGAGATGCCATCTTGTCCACCTGGGAAGAGGTCCCTAGCCTCTCTGCCAGCAGTGGGAGGCAGAAATGAAAATGAAGAGCAGTCGGGTATCAATTGGCCAAGTTGGTTGGCTGAATTGAATTGGCTGGCTTATGTGGATTGGGGGAAGCTTCAATGGTCGCTTTCAATCAAGCGGGAGCTTTTGCTTGGCTGCTAGGGGTTTTCCGCTAAGGCCCCGCAATGACCTAGGTCCGTGTGAATTGGGGTTATGACTGTGGAAGCCCTCCCCTGAAATCCGAGGACAAACTTTGGACAGAGCCAGACAGACTTGCGAATAACTATCGAAAAAAGCGAAGACAAAAAAAAAGTCTATCTGTCTATGGTATGCCTAAATCTACCATTCGAGAGAAAGAGGCGACATCTGTAAATAAAAGGAATATTGCGCCTTGCGCTGGGTATATCCATCCATCATCCCTAAAGCATCAAACAGCATCCTAAAGCATGTAAAAGGCGAATCCGCCGTCTAGAAACACATCAGAAATCTCAGACATTAACGGCCTTCCTGCTCCGCCCCGGTAGCCATCGCCGCCCCCTGAGCCATCCTCGCCGCAGCACCCGGAAGGGCGGCCTCGACCGCCGCTGCCGTCTCGGCGGCCGCCATCTCGGCCTGCCTGTTAAGGTAAGCCAGGTACGTCTGCCATCCGACCGCGATGACACCGGCAAACGCGCTTCTGTACTCGGGCGCGATGAACGTAAAGCTGAAAGCCGTCACGGCCGGCCACAACTTGAGCGAGTTGACGATGCTAGTCGGCACGGCGCGGCGGATGCGGTCGAGGACGTCGGACAGCGACCCGCCGGATAGGAAGGATTGCATTCCAAAAAAGTAAGTGTTGAAGACAGGAGTGAAGAATGTTTGGTTGATGGCGATCTTGGTAGCGAGCGAGAGAAGCTTGGAAGAATAGTTAAAGTTGTGGGAGAGGAACATGAACCTAGGACGGGCCAGAAGCAATGTAAGTATGGCGGATTCCAACAGAGGTGGTGAGCGGACGGAAACAGGTCATCGCCTTGTTTGCCCGCCTAAGTTCTTACCACTTATAGCTGGGTATGGAAGATACTGCCCCAATAACCAGCGACCGCACCGTCCTCTTGGGGTCGTACTCGTCATCCATGCTCTGGGCGGACAAGTCGGCGCAAAAGTAGATGGCGAGCGAGGTGCACAGCTGCGTGACGTACGGGCGCCTGCGCTGCGCTCTTCCGTAGGCCCCGGCGGCCCGGGTGATGGGGCCCAGCCGGTGCCACCATTGGCGCGGCGCCGGTTCCGGGACCGGCGGGACGGTATTTGGTATCGGGATCTGAACTTCCTCCGGGGTTGACGCAGGCTTGCGCTTTTCCGACTCTAGATTCTGTTTCGTCGATGCGCCGCGACGCTGGAGTGGACTTTGCGCGTGGAGACGAGCGCGTAGTTTGGGCCGGTGTCGGAGGAGGGCGTTTGGGCGACATTGCGCAAGGCCGGTTCGGTACAAACGGAGCGCCTCCATTGTGAAGAGGTGTTTTGTTGTTGTTATGAATAATGAATGTCTGGTCGGGAATGGCCCGACTCTTTGTTTAGGATATCATGGTCTTGATTTGAAGTTGTCTAGGGGTTTGGTGCAAAGGGTCACAAGCGAGTCACACGCGACCAGATATGCCGAATCTATTGTCTTGACATGGTGCGTGGGGGGTTTTATTCCTGGGTGGGAATTTGCCCCCAAGAAAAAAAAATCTTAATCGATTGGCCCAGCAATGAGCGGCATATGATCGGACTTCATTGCGTCCCGAAAACCCATGCAGCTTATATAATCAAAATGTCAAAGCCACCTCAACCGCCGTCAATAGTGTTCAACCTCGGTTCTGAAATCCTCCAGATCGAGATTTCTTGATGGAAATAAATGGCTTTGCCCTGGGTCTAATATAGACTTACTGAAGTTGCTTTGACTTTTGCTCATTGATCTTTTTTTCCTCTACCATTTCTTCGCATGTCAAACCACTAGAAAGGTTGCGCAACCCACTTTGCTATGCCCGAGAAGTACCATTAGAAAAACCTTACTGTACATTTCTCAGGTCTCAATTTGGCGAGTAACCTGGTCAGCACTCTTCTTACACTTGACCATAAATTCAACCACATTGGCCAGCCTTTTTCTGGGACCTAGGGGCTTCATCTAGTACCCTATTCCAGTCAGACGATAAAGTCCGAGTGAAAAGCTAGGAACGGCAAGCTTGATCTTTTTTTGGCGCTAGGGCAATTGTTTCGACGAATGGACACAGCTCCCACAGCACGAGAAAACACAAATATATTAAAACACGTCCATAAACAAGCTTCGCTTGCTTCATTTGAATCCATTCCAGGCATGTTCGATCCGGACTTTTCCAAGACTACAAAAAAGATGTATAAAAAAAAGAAAAAGGCTGTTGGTCGTGATTTATGGCCTGATTGCATGTCCCGATGTTGCTATTTAACTGCCTACTTCACCTCGGTATCTATTTACCTTGTAATAGTTCTTGTTTCTTAGGTAGATGCAATACCTCCATATCACACATGCTTTACTTGCTCTGATTTAGGGTAACGGTGTCCCAGGCGGTGGCTTGGGCAGGTTGTTACCTTCCTTATCACCAGCAGCCGATGTCCTACCTCTGGCAGTCTGCGGTACGCCGTGAACGAGATCATACTTAACCATGGTACAAACCTGCGTAAGGGTCCCGGGCATGATGGGCTTGAGACCAGGGACCTGGTTCTCGTCCTGATCCCCCTAGGCCAAGATCATCAACGGCGCCCTGGGCCCCGGTTGGAAGCCGATGAAGACGCTCTGGCCGCCGTCAAGGTTGAGGGCTAGGGTGGATTGGAATATGCTCTTCCGCAAGTACGTCTGCAGGAACAGGTCGACGAGCGCATGCAGCTCATTGATCCTCATACCATGCT
This sequence comes from Pyricularia sp. CBS 133598, assembly GCA_004337975.1. NCBI lineage: Eukaryota > Fungi > Ascomycota > Sordariomycetes > Magnaporthales > Pyriculariaceae > Pyricularia > Pyricularia sp. CBS 133598. The sequence goes on along the minus strand of RRCJ01000031.1, from coordinate 8,576 downwards.
CGCGCACGCATGTGTATGCAAAGACAATGTTGCTAGTTCCCAGCTGCACCACAGCCAGCCGCTCGTTGCGGTCAAACGACGTTGCCAGGCCGCCAGGGACCTGGTTGTACGGGCCAACGTACGTGTAGTTGCGCTCCTCGGGCAGCATCACCTTGAAGTTTGGCCCCGAGGTAAGCCAGCTGCTGCCATCCTCGCTCCTCAACGTCGAGTACATGCCTGCGTGTATCGTCGGGAGCGGAAAAACTTTCGTCGTCACCGAGGTCGATCCTACGCTGTAGTGATCGAACCTCCCTGGCTCGAGTGGCAGGCCCAGCAGGCCATGGTCCCTATAATCTGGCAGCACGTCGTGGAACTTGTGCGACTTTTCCCGGACGAAAAAGCCGCCGTTGGTCAGTACAAAGGGGTATCTGAAGGATGAAAAGTTAGTTCTTGCGTAGTCATCTGGTCGCGTGATGCCCTCAGGGGGGCCGACGATGCTGGTGCGTGAGTTGCGGATGACCACGGCAGTGAACATGCCGTTGGCATGCATCTTTAGGAGGATCTTTCGAGAGCCAGGGTTTGTGGCTATAGAGTGGTGGCTCTCCCATCCAGTCACTGTACGGAACTGGTGTGCCACAGCGCCGGTTGTACCGAGCTGCAAGGGTTGATAGGGGCCTGCGGCAGCAGGAACGGGAATCATTTTCAAGGAAGATTGAGGGGGCCATGTTTCTGGGTGATTTCGAATGGTAAATGTTACCTCAAAGAGTCTTGGGCCTCGTGGGATTGGAGGGCTGGGTTAAAAGTGTTATAGGCAAAGATTGCGTTTAGATGTTGTCGTTTTGCTGTTGCCTCATCACTCGAATAGGCTTCACTTATGCTTGAAGTCTCTAGACACTTTGTGCATTAAGTTTGTCGGCACCGGTGAGTTGGCCGAGCTGGATTGGTATTTCTCTTCTCAAAGTCACTCCCTAGAAGATATGCACCATGGAAACCCGACAATAGATTGCCATGTCACCAAGTTCAATATCAACAGGATAGTCGACACTCGACAAGGCCAATTCTTGCCAGCCTATCACTGCCATTGCCACAGCTGACGGATCGCTGTTAAAGGACAAGCCTCCAAAGAAAAGTGAGCAGAGGAGACGCAGTCAGCGAGCCCATGCCGACTCGTAAGCCCGAACGCAAGGTACGGTGGGTGATAACGTGTCTTGATGTTGTGGCTGATATCATCATATACTTACCACTCATTTCATGTGTACGGCTAGGCAAGGTACGAACGCAAAACAAGTCGTTCCAGCACAGGTAGCATCTGCGTGGGGCCGGAAGGTGGGCAAGAAGGTCACGTTCAATTAAGAACCCTCCCTATCTGATTCATAACATGGCCCAAACTCAAAGCAACGTGGGCCGTCAAGTCTAGACTCTGCTGAGGTGGAGGCAGTCGGACTGTCGGAGAGTAAAGGAGTGGCGAGGTGTTGCTTTGGTCGCTTGAAACTATTGTTGCCATGTTGCTTTAGTACCGATTTACTTTGAGTTAGCACCGATTTAGAATCTTGACTGATAAGCGAACCCATCGCGGGCCACAAGTCAACCATTCGTTGGATCTAGTTCTCGAACAGATGGTACAGCAGGAAGCCCCTAGTTTCCAAAAATACACTGTGAGCATGTTCGCGACGCCACAATCGACTCTCTTCCCCAAACTCCAAACCAATCCTCTGTCCGTTTCAGACGCTACCCAAAACAATACCCTCCCTAGACATCGCGGGTGATCTCGCTATCCTTATTGCAAACAAGCTTTGTCAAGCTTCCGGACCCTTGCCAAGCTTATCATGCCCCACCTAATTTAGAACTTCGACCAGCGTCGTGGTACCCGATAGTCAGGGATGACACCTGCTGGGACCGTTCCATCCCGAGTCACGGTCTCTGCGGACGCGTGCGTACCCCCTTGCCTCCGATGTGTGGAGATGAGTCGCTTTCGTGTATTTACGGTTCGGATGGGGATGCGTAGGCGCCAAGAGATCAGACCGATCTCGTTTGTGAATCAAACTTGGCATTCAATGGATGGCAGGTGAATCATCTGGATATGATGTACATGTCTACCGCCATTTTGGAGAAGAAGTCTGAATAAGTTATTCAAGCAAGCCTATCTTTCTGGCTATCCCATCCCTAGTTGCACCAGACTTGCTTGCGTAGTCCGAATGCGCATGTTTATCGACATCTGAGACGACTGAGCCAAACTGAAATAACATGCTCAAACAGGGGCGATTGACACTTCACTATGTCTTGTTGCGTGGTTGAATGTAAATGAGAATGTGTACCTGGATAGGGGATGTTGCACTGACGGGTAGTATTGGTTTCGGTTTCCACCCCCCGTATTACGAGGCCTACCCATTCAATGCGCTTGGTTTGTGGGGAATGACCTGACGAGGAATACCTTGTCGTGATAACGTATACGGGTTTGGTGAGCTATCCCCTTTGCATTATACGGTATTTCTTCTCGTTCCAGACGTCCAAGACCAAACTATATAAGACTTGTCGATACATTCTCTTTCAACGTCTGTCTTGCTTCTCTTCTCCATCCACAACTCCAGCTTTCAGTTCTTCACTACACTCTCACTCTTTGCTCCCTTCACTTCATTCGTTAGGCCGGTCCTTTCACTTATAACTTTTACCAACCACCTTCATTCAAAATGCAGTTCAGCAACGTCTTCCTTATTGCCTTTGCCGCCGTCGCCGTTTCGGCCGGTGAGCTCCGCATGGTTCGCCGTGAGAAGCCCGCCAAGGTAGGAATCAGATGCCCGCCCTCATGCGATCAGTGATTCTTTGGAGCGGAGCCGCTAACTTGACAATTAACAGGTCCTTGATGGCAACCCCAAAATTGAGATCACCGGCACTGGTGCCGACAACGTCCCGGCCAAGCCTGATGCTTGCGGAACTGGTAAACAACATCTCTTCCCCGCAATCCTGCTCCGGTTTGATTGGAAATATAAATGCTGACAAAAATGCTTCTTCTCAGTCACCCCCACGGGCCAGAACCCTCAGACCGTCTGCATCAAGAAGGTCACCGCCACGGGATTCGACGCCACTGTCAAGGATAAGGTAACCAAGAAAGTTGAGAAGTGCACGGTGGAGGGCAAGGAGGGCGCCTGCGGTACTGCCGGTGCCGGTGCCAAGCTGAGCAACCTGGCCGACGCCTAAAAGAGAGGACTTATTTCAATGAAGATATATGTTCTCGCCAGGGATTCTCGAAACAGCTCATCTGGAGTGGGCGTTGAATGGATGAAAACTGGGATCTTGGAACATAATTCTTAGTAGCTGAGAACACTATGGGCTATCTGCTATTGCAACAAGGTCTTGGCAAACTAATAAAAACTCGGTTATTTGGATATGCGCGCCCTTAAATGACTTGACCCACGAATTGAAGGCTCCACAGGAAATGGCAGCCGTTTTGTCTGGCGCTGGTCGCCGTGGTACTGCCATATTTAGGCACTAGTCTAGTTTGCGCCGGGCGCCAAAGTTAACCTGTCGTGGACAATACACATCTAGCTCGCATCGTTGTATTCTTATAACCATAATGCTCACAGTAACAATGTTATCCCAGAGTTACTCTTTGGTATTGGAATTTGGCATGCGTCGGGATTACTTTTCGATGATCATTGAGGTTTCCAACGAATCAATCAAATCTATATTCATTAACAACCTCTCGCTCTGCTCTCTCCTCTCACTCCACTAGCTAAGAAGTTATCGAGGAGTTCCCCGCGTCTTCATCATCTTGTCCTCCATTTCGAACGCCCATCCCCAGGGACAAACTCCAAACCGGATACCCCATTACGTAAAATGGTTTCCTGTCTTTGTCTTGATGATTGCATGATGACTATGCTGACGACCCCGACCCCCCCAGTAGGCATCGTATGATTCAAGGTTGCCGTAGGGGATTAGTTGAGTCGCTTCCCATAGCTTATTGGCGGCGTCCTTGGCGGCAAACCGGGTTTCGATCCCTTCCGTGCGGACATAATATATGAAGCCATTTTGTCTGCCCCGAAACTTGGTGTTTAGAGTGCCCCAGTTCTCTGCAAATATGGCACCTGGTTGAAGGCCTTTTTGATTTTCGATTGTCTTCAGATTGCTCTCGGAGGCAAAATAGAGCCATTGTGGAGGCGAGCTAGCAACTGCGGCAGCGCTGAAAAGCGACGAGAGTAGAGTCAGGGTGAAGGCTGAACCGCGCATTTTTGATAAATTAAGGTTGAAGGAAGTGTAGGATGGAAGAGATTGAAGCAAGCTGGCCTGGGGAAACTCAATGTCAGAAGGAGGAAAGAAGTAGACCTAGCTTACTTGGGAAGAGAATCTTTTATAAAGCTTTACTCGTTATGATGTTACAAAAATATAAATTCCGCGGAAAATCGCCGCACAGCTTAATAGACGCTGGTCCCCGACTGAGGCCATGGCCCATGGGTTTCCCATCACTCGAAGCTAAATCCCCTAACTGTGAAATAATACGGGAACTAGGAGCTGCCCAACATGAATCAAGCATGTGAAAGTAATAATCTCATACGGGCCGGATTAATAGCATGGGCGATAACCGCCGGAAATTTATGCAAATAAAAGCGCCGGCTGATCCGGAACCAGGATCCCTGGGCAGAGGAAAAAATAATTCGGGAAGCTTACTAGAATACGCCGAAATTTTCGACCAGCTTGTATTTTTTATATTTAGCAAATATAAAGAAAGGTTTCATTCATGTTAATTTTGCTAGAAATACTGAACCGCATTACTACAGTATGGAGGCTTTTAACAATTGGTGAGTTACTCCGAGGTCTTCTTGGTTGCGTTATTTAGTCTACTCTTTTCCAAATGCCTATCCTCTGTCCTTTGCCGGGCAACTATTACTGATTTTGTATTAAAGCGCTGCCATTGATAATATAAAATCTATTAAATGGAAGTATAGGATAATAATGTGAATATTAATATTCTTCGTTTTCATGTTATCAAATATCTTTTAATATGTCAAGTAATAAAATGTTACGATCAAGGTATCGTGGTAACCTGTTCTTATGGTAAAATACAGTGGGTTAAAACAACTGAACGTCTAACTGGGTAACTGGGGTTCTCAATAACTGGGGTGAAGTTATAATCGTTCTCAAATAAGTATTGAGGTTAACTAAAGTTTAATTGCTGCTAAATAATCCTAGAATTAAATTTATTTACATGGTAATAAGCGTGTTTTATATAGTCCGTTGTCCCTGGTAATAATATGTTTGCTATATCGGATATATTGGTAAGCGGTTATATCACTCCTATTACTTGCTATAGGTGCTATGTGATTTTTGGTACCTATTAATTATAGCACCTTTTTTAGTTACGTGCGGTTACGTAACCCTTTCCTTATGTAATTTTTTTTCTATCGGTCGGTACCATTTTTGGTTAATTGTCGTTAAAAGGGGTGTAACCCCACCTGGCCTTTTTGGTGCTGGCCCAATTTGTTTGATCGTAATATTAGGTTTCCTTTCCTTTGGCCAAATCCCTTTGGCCTTTAAATAGTCCGTACTTCCCTAATCCTTATTTTCTGGTTTTATTCCTTTTTTGCTAATTGTTTTGCGCCATATTTAATCGAGTTAACAAATTTCGCGGTCGCTTTTCCACCGCTCGTCGCGACGATTTGTTTTCTGTGCTTTTTTTTTCAGCGGTCGAAATGCCTTTTTATTTTGCTTGCGAGTCGCAAAGGATTGCGAAATGCGTTATATCGTTTCGCGATTCCTTTCGTTGTATCGAATACGTCCGCCTCGGTCGTTCGCGATATAATATGATGGGTATTTCGCGGGAGCAGCTTCACCGTCTGGCAGCCCAACATTCCAAGCTAAATACCGACGTCGAGGTTCAAAAATTGCGTTTATTGGAGCGGGAGCAAAAATTGGCGGCTAAGCGTCAAAAGTTTTTGCGTTTTAAAAGTTAAAAGAAAATGTAGTTTGAAAAGATAATTGTTACGACCAGACAGTTGGGCCGGTACCAGGGAGGCCAGGCGGGGTCACACCCCTCCTAACGACATTCGCCCAAAGAAATTACCGACCGACAGGATATCGATTACCTAAGAAAAAAGTTACGTGACGCCACGTAACCGCTAAAAAAGTGATTTCAGTAATCCTTAAAAGATTATAACAGATTAAGCGAAGTGATTTTTGTAATTTGTAACAGATTAAGGAGGATTATTTTTGGAATATAGTTTATATAAGGCACGTTTATTATTATGTAGATAAATTCGATTTTAGGATTGTTTAACAGCAATTAAATTCTAGTTAACTTTAATATTTATTTGAGAACGATTATAATTTCACCCCTAATTATTGAGAACCCCAATTACCCAGTTAAACGTTCAGTTGTTTTAACCCACTGTATTTTATTATAAGAACAGGTTACCCGATATTTTGATCGTAATATTTTGATTGCTTTTGTTCAATATTTTGCTTTGAAATATACCGAATAATATTACCGACAATATATTTTTCCAAACCTCCAAAAATAACATTCCGAGCACCCCTATTACGATCAGCAAGGCGGCCCAAAAAGCCCCTGTTCGGCCCAAGGACGATAACGATAGTAAGGACGAGGAAGACCAGTTTCGCAGACAGGTTGTTTAAACCAACCAGGAATTTTACGAACAAACGTTCCGCGCAACCCAACTTTAAAAGGAATTTCAGGCTTTTCGAGCCAGTGTTAACGTTATTTTAACCCTTTTTAATGGGCGCGAAAAATTTAAATTTAACCCCCCAATTACGTTTGATAATATACCTGGATAATTTAAAAGGTATTTTGTATAGGTACGCATTTACCAAGCATTTTATTTGGAAATTTTCCGCAGCGAAACAGAAAAAGTGGTATACGCGGCCACTTTTTTCCGAAGAAAAGCTTTGTTTTGGTTCGAGCTTTTATTGCAGGAATGGTTTAATATACCCCCCGAAAAACGACGTTAAAAAGTTACCGACATTTTTTTAATTTTCGCAGGGTATGAACGCACCTTTCGTTCCTTATTCCAGAAATCCGACGAGAAACGACAAACCGAACGAGATTTGGCCAACTTGCGACAAACCAAGTTAGCCTTTATTTATGCAGCCGAGTTTAGGAGATTGGTAATAAGGTTGGATATGATCGAAAAAATTAAGATTTTCCAGTTTTATTAAGGATTGAAGTCCGAAGTAAAAGACGAAGTATCCAAGCTCGACCGACCCGAGGATTTTTTCGAGTACGTCGAATTTGCTGTCAAATTTAATAACCGGATTTACGAACGCCGACAGGAAAAATAAGGCGGACAGCGAGTATTTGTTACTTTAATTCGACAAGCTAATATAGGACGCAAGTATTAACATTTTTAACCAATATATTATAGGAATAACGGCGGATGGTAATAACCCCGTTACACAGTACCCCAGACCTACAGTACAGCTTATGGTATTTACAGTGGACTTATGGACTTTAGTGCCATATAATATAAAAAACCCCGTAAAAACCCCAAAAGCGGCAAATGTTTTAAGTGCGATAAGATAGGGTATATCGCCAGAAATTGCCCTAAGAATTAGGATAATACCCCCGGTTTTACCTTAGATTTTAGGGGTAAAACTGAAAGATTACGAGGATTTAACGCCACCAGCTACCAATAAATACAGCCCGACCAACACAATATAATAAGCTGAACCACCTGTTACGACGACAATTGTATAACTTACAACAGCGTTAAAACCGACGCAGGATGGTATCCACAAAAGCCCCAAGGTACCCGAACCTTAGCAGTAGGAAACCGGGTACCTTTAAAAATAAGGCAACCAACGAATTTATACCGACAGGAGACCCAATTACCCGAACTTACAGATTTAAACGTTTTAGGAGAATCGGATAAAAATTTTTTGGGACAAACCTATTATATTAAAATAACAAACCAATTTGCAATGTAAAAATTAAGCGAGGATTTAGGAGAAAAATCCAGCGAGAAAAAAACCATACCCCCAAACCAATATAATGCAGTAAAGGAGGATAACCCTTATATATATAAGAAAAAATATATCGATTTATACCGAGACGATTAATTAATACAATTTCCCGGATTGCCATTTTAGGTATAAATCCGACATTTTACAGTGTCACGGCCCGGGGTAAGCATAGCACGGAAGCTAGTCTATTGGTATCTATCGACGAAGATTCTACTCTGAGGAGAAGAAAGGAAACAAACAAAGTTCTGCGCTTGACGCGACGTCGATGAAAGTATTACCCTGGTGGGTCGTTGGTCAGGGGTTAGGGTTAGGGTTTGGTGATCTTATGGTCCAAATGTCACATTACCCCTTCCAAACCTCGTATGTCGACGCAGGTGATTATGCGAGGCTTTTGTCAAGTTAACCATGTCGTCGCTTTTTCCTTTTACCGTTCAATTCTCCATGCTCTGGCACATTATCCTCCTGATTCGGTTCGTCCAACTTATCCTCGGCAGCGGCTTTTATCCAGATTGCCAATCGCTTCGGCGGTTTTGCGGCATCTTCATACTTTTTGTGGAAGTCGTTAAGGGCTGTCGCTGAATTTTTGAAGTTTTCAGCCGGGTACCACGTGTCGTCTGGATCACATC